>JAQGAP010004276.1:0-10756 GCA_034697805.1 Orchesella bifasciata
TCCCAATAACAAGCCTCGGATTGCCAACCATGGAATGAAAACGTTTGCGTTTGTTCTGAACTGAAGTACCTGCAATAATCATTCAAAGTTCATTTGCATTTTTTGCCTATCTTGCTTTCCCCAATTTACATGTAAATGTCGATTAGCATTGACGCTGGCCTGGCACATTGCCATACATGCATTGCCCGTATGCAAATGCGATTATTTAATATATTTTTCCCAGATACCTATCTGTATTTCATACATTACTGACGTTTCGAAGGCATGCAAAAACTGCCAATTTCTTTCTGGCCCTTCGCTTCCGGAGAAAGCTAAAATGCAAAACTTCTCTCATGTAAGCGTTTTCATATGCGCTGGCAGCGTAGCGAGCCTACATACAGCAGATGCACAACGTCTTCTATCGAGAAAGTGGTGAAGTTTTCCTGAACCAACTTTTCAGTCCCAACAAAATCTCTACCTCCCCACAAGAGCTTTCTCGCATAGCGTTCGTTGACTACACAGAGAAAACTTGAGCGGGCTGTTGTAGCCAACTTCATTCTGGATCCCAATCATCACATTGGTGCTCCCGAAAGATATTCACAATTGCAAGTAAAAGACTCGTCCATCAGGTCTTATTTTTTAAGTAAATCTCAACTCGCCCCAAGCCCCAGTGTAAGCGGTGATGCATGCAAAGCCTTCATGATGAGATGATAATATGACTTATGAATACATATTTTTATGTGTATATTTACTAAGGAACGGCAAAAAAGACGCTTGGAGGGCAAAGTTCCATGTATCTTGTGTATGTACGGCACAGAAAGATAGCGTACATGTAGAAATACACAAACACTTGCGTTAAAAAATAGCTTGGTCTGCCTCTGCCTACCTCCTGTATGATACATAGCGTCCATCCCCCAGCACGGTGCACCATTCCCTTTTTACTTTCTTCATGTCATTATATATTAACACAATATAATGCTGCTGAGTGTAGTAACGAACTCTTCGTGTCTCATGCAGCCGGGCCACCACCAGTCGAATGTTCCTCCTCTTCTGTCGAGTTGTTTGAGGGAACAAGCTTTATGCATAGAAGGAGGTACATAGGCAGTTGCTCAAGATCAGCCATCCATCCCATGCATTTCCACAGCGAGGATAACCATTGCTGGCTCCTGGCTCACGGAGATAATAACCATACACAGAAGATCGTGTAATGGTGTTCGTTGTTCGTTTAGAATTTCGCTTGATGTGGCTCACCCACCAAAAAAGCTTGCAACAACCACCATACAACTACCATCGCTTCTAATGTATGTACATAAAGTTATACATAGTGTAGCAAGCAAAAAAACTACGCCACCTCTACTATAATGCACTGCTACTACTCACTACTACTGACTTTATATGTATCAACATCATCATCATCATCCCATGATTATTGGAGCTTTAGGGAAAAGGATCTTCAAACAAAAAAGTAAGCCAGCAAAGCAAGCAACCAGCCAAACAAGCTTTTTTTAAATGTTATGTGTATATACATTCATCTCGCTTGCAACTTGCGAGTATACCCATTTTTTGTAGGTAGGGGATGGATTTATAATATTTTCTCTATACTCCACTTCATGTCATGGAATGGAATGGGAACGGAAAGTCTACTAAAGACGGCGACAGCTGGAACCCCCAAGTGAAGCGTGCGAATTTCGGTGTGGAACACTAAGTTGAAAATTTGAAAAAATCAAAAGTTAATTATGGCTACGTGTTGGACCATTGATTGCGGTCCTCATTAAGAGTGTAGTACCATGAGCTAGTTCCAAAAAACGGCAGTTAGTTCTCCCTGTCTGAGCCTTTCTCAATGAAATCATCGAACAACAAGTTGCCTTCTTCACAAGCTCCTTGTGAACTGTATCAGGAAGAGGACGGCAGGAGTTGCAGGAATATTAATCTGGAATCAACTTTTGGTGGAAGTAATAATAATAGCTCTAGTCGTCAGCAGCACCAGAGCAAGAGCATCATCAGCATCCTTCCTGCCCCCACCAACACCAATAATATATTGAGTGTGAAGCCCAACCAAGTGGTATGCAGTCGTTGCTGGATGAGTGGTGGGCTGGAGAGAGAATATAATAATTATCAAGCATTCAGAAAGAAAATAGCGTTGCAATAATTAGCGCCCCCCCACTTTTGAGCTGACTCTCACTTTTCTCTTCCCCACTCAACTCGCATGCCCCCGACAACAATAACTGAGTCGCGCTTACCCCGCTACTAAAAAAATGATGAGTTTGGCAGATCATCTTCTCATTTAATTTCGCATTCTACCCAGTCTCAAAGGAGGTTGCGTGAAAGTGAAGAAGTTTTTGTGGTTGTTGTGCTACAATGCATTTTCTTTCTTCTTTCATCATTCTTTTATGAGTTATCATTTGGGAAAAAAAGAATCTCTTTACTCATCATCATCATCATCAGCAGCAGCAGTAGCCAAGTCAATTGTGGATGACTGCCATTTAAATTAGCCTGTCCTACCATTTGACTTGAACAAATGAAGGGAAAAATTAAGCTGTGAAGTTTTTTTTTACTTGAACTGTCAACTGTAGATGGTATTTATCAGTAGAAATCATCCCCACAAAGTGTGATTACTCTTCAGTTCATTGAGATATATTCAATACTGTGCAATTTAAGGGCCTTATTAGTGTTAGGAAACCCAGATTATACAAATTTTTGTCGAGATGGAGGAGTTTCGATCAAATCTAATGCTTTTACTACATTGCAGATACCCACAGGTGAGTTAAGCTTTAAATTTAAATTATGTATTTGTTGATGAGAGCGTTTATCTATTAAATTATTAAATCGGGCCTTGCCATTGCCTCTACATTTTTTCTCCTACTTTCTCCATAATTTACATAATATTTGAAAATATGAGGTAATGAGCCGTATATATGATCTGCTGGTGAATAGTAATAATCATAATGATAATGAATGCATTTCACACTCCTCCACCACCACCAACCAAATCAAAATCAACATGCATGCATAAATATAAATAATATGGTTTGCGCGGATAACAATAGAATAGAAGCTCATCAGATCACATCACATTTCGTTTGGTTGATCCTACGAAAACATCATGAATGTTGTGTATGGGTGATAGAAGTGTGTGTTTGGTGAGGTTTTGGTTGAAATTGGATGAAATGAAATATAAGCGAAAAGTAAATGGAAGTAAACGAATTGCACGACTGTATAATGGTATTATGTATCGCATTCGCATTGCTATTGCTTGGAGCTGCTCCTTGTAAAAACGATATGAACATTGATATTTTGTGCAGCTATGAAAAGGCGAGCATCACATCACATCAAAGTGAATACGGGACAGGAAGGTGTATTTCCTGCACACCAACAAATAAAGTGAAGCTCTTTTTCAGCTTTACTTACGTTCACGGATGGGACGGACTCTGTTGTGCATGCATATTTTATTATGTCCCTGTTTTTCTCGCGTACGCATATATGTTCAATTGTAATACATGATGTGATATACGGGTATGTTTATTGGCGGGATAGCTGCACAGGTAGAATTTTCATGAATTTTCATAAAATTTCAAAAAACTGGTGATACCTAAGATGCTCAGGATGTGACAGACTTTTAAAGTCCTTTTAATGGAGGATGTGGAATGGGTTGGGGATAAAATCCATTCATGATGTCATGCATGCAAAACAAGGCTTTAACAAATTTGACTATTGCTCCTTGTCCTTCCTTATAGTAATAATACTGTATGAAACCTCGTACTACTCGTACACGCCTGCTATCGCGTTGCCTTTCTTATCATTCTCTCATCTGAATAATGTTGAATTTAGATAAAAATGAATGATAGAATTTACATTTCCAGAACGTTTTCTGAAGAAAGAATTATTGAAACTTTGTTTTGATAAAGCAACTCCTTTTTAAAGGGTTAAGGGCTCTGGTCACTCGTGTCAATAAATCAAAAACCACACACAGAATTGGATTAAAATTGATAATGAAGTGGCCTACACACACGATTTTATGATCCTACCATACACTCAATCAGTGATGCATGAAAAACCAGTTTTTCCTGCACAATTTAGATCATGAATTTCAGGTATCGTGCACTTTAAAGCTATCTTAATAGTTAAAGGGGTTTATATGAAAATTCCTGTTTCTAGCTTTCTCAACACTGCGTAAAAGTAATGAGAGGAAAACTCATTCACAACAGCTTCACAGCTATAGCTAGTTAGAGTGTTATGAAAAATACCCAATTCTAGAATTTGGACGCGTTTCACTGATTGACTGAGAGGATTCTAGCGTATCTAGTCTAGCTCTAGAAGAAACATTACTTGTTTGTTAGTTTTAAAACGAGATGTGAATGATGTTTTTAAAAATTTAGCAGCTTTTCCTTCAATTAATAAATCTTGGATGAATGCGCTCTATCATTTATAACTGAATTACAATTCGCACACCGGGCTTCATATTTATATTACCTGCTTCTGATGTTGGCTACATCATGTATTACATACTCCGCATTGTGAATGCAGTTGCAACTTGCAACGCTGCAAATATTCTGTATGAATGACTTTTGAATTGGCATTCATTGTCAATCAATCAATCAATCAATCAATCAATGAACGGATACTATTTTGAATATTGGCTCATGACTCATTCTTTAGGGAAATTCTTTAGTTATACAATGTAGATTCTACATCCTTTGGGTAGATGCAGAATGTTGAGGTACATAATGTACAATGTACGGCTCGGCATTGGGTGTGAATTATTTATATGTGACTGTATTGTTTCTGGAAATAATTTAATCTACCTTTTATTTGACGAATATTAATGGGATACATTTGTTTGTTGTTTAGGGTATGCTGCTAGACAAATTGGAGGAGGAGTATGAAAAGTACTATTTGAAACGCGTGGAGCCTTACATGTTTTACTCGGAAGCACCTAGCTGGAGAAATGTATTTGAGAAGACGTACCTGCATAATGATCTCAAATTGTTTGAAATAAATAATACAGTGTACGTGAAACCCGTGGGCATCAGATCCGAAGCGGAAATGGCACTTATCGCCAAACTAGCAAAATATTCCCATTTCCACTACGCCCAAGACACATTTTTTCAGCTGAGAGACTGCACCTGCTGTCAGCAAGTGTACCAAGGCTTCAATTCTCTCAATCACTATGGGACAAGTACCTCACTGTCCACAGCATCGGTGGCCGCCGTTTCGAATCAGTACACCCCTGGAAATACGATCCAGCAGCAGCAGCAACAGCAAACTGGGGATCAGTTCCGAACCGTTCAGTACGTAGCAGCACCGACCACCATACAAGGAGCTACTATCCAAGGTTCGTCTGCAACTAATCTTACGGCTACCAATTTGTCCATGAATGGTGCTGTCAAATATGAAACAAGGTTTGAGGACCCAAATCTCAGAACTGCTCGTAAGTATCTAATAAAGCTACACACAGCACCATGATGCAAATATCCAGTTAGGGCCAATCACAAAGATTTACAAAAGAAAAAGAGAGGATTCAATTGTGTTCTACACAGAAATCAAGATCAAATTTTACTTCTGTTTGACAAGCCCCCACTAACGCAATAACGCAAGAAAGCAAAGCCATTGCCAGAAAAACGCATGTACCATTTCTTCAATATATTTATATATAGCTGTAATTTGTAGTTAGTTATGTTGTATCGTATTGTATCGTATATATATATATATATATAGTTTAAGTAGTTGTAAGTATTTTTTGAGGATCCTATGCCAAACTGATTTTAACGTTGAGACACCTTTTTCCCATTTAAAGCAGGTGATTACTACATAATGCTTCAGGGGACCCAAAACACTATTCAAGGACGGTACGATAATTTGGGCAACCTCGCGTCACCTCCCATCCAAGCTCATAGGACAACGGATTCGACGATAGGTCAAACTCAACAGCAACAACAAGTAGTATACGCAGCAACACGTAAGTTTTTGAATGACACTACTTCAAGGTCATTGTTATTACAAAGATGCCTTTGTATGATGTTAATTAATTAACGGTTTTTTTTTTAAATTTTAGCTGCTGCTCAGGGTACCCAACAGTGGAACTTTACACGGACTACTGGAGAAGTAAACGTTGCACAGCCTCAAACCACACCAAGCACACCAACTCCAACCAAAAGTAAAAGTAAGGGCAATCTGATATTCACTGAAACTCTTCTAATATACCGAATAGTAAAGTATAGGAACCTTAACTATAACGTAAACGTTACCTTTATGTTTAGAAGGATCGAGTCAATCTCATTCTACTCCCAAGGCGTCCAAGTCAACCCCAGCAGACAAACAAGTGCATTATTGCAGATGGGAAGGATGTAAAAAGTCCTTCCGTCGTCTGAAACTTTTGGAGAACCATGAGCGAATGGCCCACTCGCAGCAAGGGGACGATGGGATGGGTTGTTCAACGGTGGGTTGCGACAAAAAGTTCAATGACAAAAAGCAGTTACAACACCATGAGAGCCGGTGCGAGCTGAAACCTCATCGCTGCAGCTGGGAAGGGTGCGACAAGACGTTTCGAACGAGTAAACTGCTTCATGGTCATATATCAGCAGTACACAGGCGGATTGGAAGAAACACTTATAAATGTTCCATTCCCGGTTGTGCACAAGCATATCCAGACTCCACGAAACTGAAGACGCATGAAGTCCGCTGCAAGTTTAGATATGAGACCCTTGCAGATATTAAAATGGAAACGGATGCTGCTAACGCTGCGCTCATCGTGGCAGCAAATGCTGTTGGAGACGTCACCTCAGTGCCGACGGTTACAGCTGATGTGGCCGCTGTATCTTCCGCTAATAATATGACAGCTTCCTCAGTACCGGGTGGCGGTGCCACCAACGCCGAGGATGCAATGAACATGAGCATCAGTAATAGTAGTATTGAGGGGAATAAGCAGCCAGCTTCGACAGTGGACTTGAGCTTCATGGTCAAGAACGATGTTGGGGGTGACGAACAGTGCTTTGTGCCGCAAACTCACATATAAGTTGAATAAGTAGATTATTATTGTTACAATTATTAATATTATTATTATTATTATCATCATCATCATCATCATGTTATATATTCATTTAGTATCTGTTTTGTTGTTGTTGGTAAAATGATTATATTTGAACACACGTACATAAATGCAGTGTTGATATTGAAAGTGTGTTGTTCAATATGAAACAAGTGAAAGTTGTTCACAGCACTTTCACTCTTAATGGAAAGGAGAAAGAATACATGTGGCTCACTGAAAATAATACATATAGAAATATATTATTATTGTTTTGTTTCTATTCACCCTATATACAATATATTCAAGTTATCACTTAGAGTATAATAATATTATTGTCCTGTCAGTTTACTTAAAAACTATAGTATGAAATGAGTTAAACTATAATTGGGTTGATTTTTATAGGAAAACACAGTTGTTAGGTTTTTGTCCGTTGGGTCAGTGGGTTAGTTCCGGTTGGTTGTTTGGAGGATATACTGTAAATCTAACACTTATGTTATGCATAATTTTACTGTATAAAATGATCAAGGAAGAAAAACTACAATGTTACACACGTAATAATGTTATCACTGGTGTTTACTACATATACATAAATACAATTACATTAGTTAAGTAAGTTTAGAACAGGTAGGTGTTAGATGTAATGTAGCAGTGGTCAACTACTGTAATATACGATAAGGTATATATATATAAATATAAATATATTATGTATGTAATACTGAATGTACGTACCTCTATTTAAATGTTATCACAGTAATTTTTACGTCTTATTTTTACACAACACTCAACAAAGATATAAAAAATCAGTTTACTTCAAATTTATCTTATGAAACTAGAATTTCCGGATATATGTACACGAAAGCGTTTAATATCATATTCTGAACAATGAAAAAACAAAAATTTCGTATTCTCTTAAAAAATTATATACTACATACATACCAAAAAAACAAAAAATAATGTGTTACAATACAATTACAATTTACATACGTATCGTGCACTCGGACTTTTTCCTAAACTCCTCGACTTTCTTATATGAAAAAAATGAAACGTAGACGAAACAATTGATTAACACAAGATATAATTATTATTATTAGCTCCTTTATATATGAAGCAACACAGTTTTTCTCTTTCATTTCTTTGGACCGTGCAGTGCAAAGTGCTTACCAAGCTGTAGTGGTTATAGTGAATGTATTGTATTTTTTTTTATAAAAAATATGATGCAGTGTGGTACGTTCGTCCCAAGTCATCTTCATGTAAATCATACCAAAGTTGTTGCAGATCATATATACGTTCAATCATTACTATATGTGTAAGACATACTAGATAAATTTAAAACCGTTATCAAGTTGCAACCTTGTTACTTTCTGGAAAAAGAAAAGCCTTTATATATCCTCCTGGAAATTATATAGCTCTAGTGGATAGTAGCCCGTGAAAATGAAAATAATTGCTCTGTTATATACCTAAATACTTTGTGCACTCTCTGGAAACAGCAACTGTTTGTATTTGTCAGCTTCGGAAAAAGTCATCATAATACTTAATGCTTACACACACACACGAAAAACGGATTTATTTGGAAAGTGTCCAGTACTTTGTTTTTTGGCTTGTTGATATGATTATTATGATGAATATTATTATTATTACTGTTATATTACTTGTTAAAACCAATTTTTGCATTTAAACAACCACAAAACTTTATTGTTATAATCGAAAACGCCAATACAGCATGAATTCACTTTGTAAGAATTAAGACATACATAAGAGCAATAATATTGTCTATGCATATTAATATACCGATATAATACAATTGAGAGCTCGTTGAATTCTATAATATCATCAACGTTTGAATTTAATGGAATATGGATGACCGTTCGTGATTCTTCATTTAAATATGCAAAGTAAAAAATGTGTTCTCCTCCTCCTCCTCTTTGTCAATATGTCTGTACACTATATGCACTTGAATGATGCATAAACTTTTGGGAGATACCTTTGTGTTGATTTTTGTGCTTCGTGTAGGACATACCTATTACCATATCACATGTAATACTTTGCACTATTTAATCCGTCCGATTTGTATGAAAATTGCAGTGCTGAGATAACTTCATTATTGACCATGGATAAATTCGAGGAATGAGTGATTTTAACAAGTTTCTACGTATATAATTTATTCATATTTATCATCATGAACCACTGAACATCAACAATGCATAATACATTTTGCTATTTAAAACGTTCACGAATTTCGTTAATCACAGTACTATGCATAACATTTACTTTATTTGCAGCATACCGTTTAGTTCCTTGAGTACGGACATTGCCTGTATTTTCAAACTCTCGTAGTCCGTTTCTGCCTTCTTTGCCTTCAAAAATGAGGAAACGCTGTAATTGGATTCTTCCAGCATAGCCCACTTCTTTTCCAAGCCAGATAGTTGCCTATGTACTTCATTGTTATCTAAGTCTGCCTGGAAAATTTCACAACATTTTAGACTCTACAAGTTTACCTCTGGTTGGTTCTATCCTAATTATTTTAAGCCATATTTCTTTACCTTCAGCTTGCCATGTTCCTGAGAAACGGCTCGCAGAGCATCAGAAAATTTCTTTGATCTTTGCTCCAAGCTTACGAGTTCTTTCTGTAACTTTTTGTTTCTTTCAGTTCCTTCACTTTTGACAACTTCAACATCCTCAAACTTATGGATTTCATTTTGCATCATTTGAATCTTTTCGTGTAGGGATTGTAATTCAAGTTTCATCTTCTCCTCCAAGTTTTCAAACTTTATTTCAAAACAGAGCATGCAGAGCAGAGTATACGAGTTTATTCATCCATCAAATTCATTAGCATTATCGTACATATTATAAGAGTCTTACATTATCCAATTGTTTCTTTAGCGTCTCATTTCTATATTCGATCATTTCCGTGGTGTACCTTGCTTTGTCAAATTCTTCTTCTTTAAACTCAAGGTCTTCTCTCAATTCCATGAAAGTTTGGCCAGCTCTGTATAATAATGATAACAACAACAACTTGAAACACGACTCGTTTTCCTTTTAGCAATGTAATTTTATACCTATAAACGTATACATTTTTATTTAAGCTATTCTTAATATTCTTACTCAGGTAAAGTCGCTGCCAAATGGACATTTCTAGAGATCTTTTCCATACATGAAAGGATTTCAGCCTCGATTCTAGCAAGATTATCCATTTCCTTTGTTTTGTTCTCATCAAATGCTTGCATAAACTCTTCCATATCCTGTTCCCGTTTTCTCAACTCGCGAAACTTTTGCTGGCGATCAGAATCATTTTCTTCGATTTCCTAATAATAATAATGTTATATAATCATCAGATTTGCCTACCCACTCACAATGAGCTCTAGATATTAGCAAGGTCATTTTAATATGTACCTGGTCCATATTCTGTATTTCATCTTGAATTTGTCTGATTAAATCATTCGTTTCCGAAATTTGTCTTTCCAACGTCCCGATTTCCGCATTATCAACCTTGACTTGGTTCAACAATCTTTCTCTTTCTTCCTCCGGAGATTCTTGGGATTCTGCTTCTCTCGATAAATTATCTCGCTTTTCTTCCGCCTCCAGCAGCTCTTCTTCCAATTCTGCAGCTTTCTTTTTCAACTCAGATCTGGAAACTTTGTCATAAAGTTCAGACTTTCTGCTATTTAGTTCATCAAGTTGGTATTGCAAGCCTTCCATATCGCTTTGTAACTGAATGTTCAATTTTTGGAACGTGTCATAACGATCCCTCAAATT
>JAQGAP010004277.1:0-10755 GCA_034697805.1 Orchesella bifasciata
AATATGCATTTCCCTCCGGCAATCGCTTTATAGCCATGGGAAACTGGTGAGTGATAAGGTAACATTCAAAGCCCCCATTAACAAGCATTAACTTCTTGGTTAGGAAGCATTTTTCTGTTCCCCCCTCTCTCTCTCTCTCTCTACATATTGCAGCTCACAATCAGTCAGTCAGCTAGCGAATATTATGGCATATTTATACCATGCGTTGGACAGTAAATGGAAAAAGAGGGCAAAAAAACGGTGAGAGACACGTTTTCCTTCATCGCACACCACACCACTGTACGCCAGTTCACAGCCACAGTGGAATAAATACAGGAAAAACAAGAAGATAGAGATAATATTAGGCAGGTGAACTAGGTGAATGAAGACAAGAGACTTATTCTGAATCCTAATAGTGTGTATGCAACCGAAACAATAGTGGCTTGTATTGTAATGTAATGCATTCATACAAGGAAAAAAAATAGTTGGCAGTGGTGTGCTCGTTGTGGTAATGCTATGGCTGGGAAAATGTACTAGTCGTAGAGTTATTGCATGGTGTGTATTGGTGGGAACGGCGAATGTCAAGTTGTATTAGTTTATGAAACATGGAATAAGCTAATGCATCCATCCCAAGAAGAAAAGGGAGAAAAAAGTCGTGAATGACAAGAAGAGAGTCAGAGTCAAGTTCTGTCAACTTGATCCACGGAACATAGTTTGCAAGGTGAATGTAAAGTCTGAGAGAAATTCCTTGCAAGTTTTCCATTTTTATGGATTTTAAACGGAAATTTGATGTTCACCTTAAGCATTTTAAGTGTAATGCTCTGATACCTACTTAATTTGCATACTATCACCATGTTTACAGTAGAACCGTTCATCCCAGATCAAATTTATGAGAAGGGATGTTTACTTGAGATCTGATATATGGTGTGGGCCTCTAATTGACCGCAACGGGCATTTGTTTGCTTTCACAACAAATCTTGAACATCCCTTTTAAAGTATCAAATTACAAGAGTCCATTACAATATTATTGCTGCTCAGCTCCTGTGCTCACCGTGAATATGTTGAGAATGAGGTGCAGACACTATGAAAATTGTCCAGGGGCCGACAAAACCTGTTTGTGTAACCATTTCGCACATAATATGATTGTGTGTAAACAAGTGATGAGCTTGTGTTATTTTTTGGAGAATGTTTAATGGGTTTATGTAGCTACATGGTTGGGTACATGATTTTCGTAATCATGTGGATACAAACACCAACTTATGTCGTCACAAAGTACAGTAGACAGACTGACTGATAAATGCTGACCAGACCAAAACACACAAGGTTGTTCCCTTTGTGAGCTACCGTTTCTGATCTATGGTCAAATTGTTTGGATCAAATTAGAAGTACAGATAGTAAATATTTTCACGAAAATGCTATTAATTCCTCAACCAGATTCGTTATATAATAAGCTTAAAGGATGGAGTACAACGGAATGTGGGAATAATACTACTACTTTGTTTCACACGAGGGTCGAAGCAAACGACAGTTTGTCGTGCAGCTATTTATTTTGTGATAATATTATTAAGTATCTCATTATCTTTTCGACGTCCTAATCATTTTTATTGCTACCATGTGAGTGACCACACATAACAGTCTTACAGTTTAGCCTAAACTGCCCACCTGCCTCATTGTCTATTCAAATGAATGACTCATATATGTCTTTATCAACTCTAATGTGAGCTTGAACTATGGATTATGGATATGTCTGCGAGTTAAGTACATTATGTGCATTGTGCACACATTAGAGAGTCGAGTGGAAGCCTACACCCAAACCAACCAACCCGTCACCGTTTTGTTTCTGCCAAACAAACATTTTTCAAGCATGATACACCATACTCAATGTACTTTATACGGCTGCGCATCATATTATAGTGTTTGGACGAGTGTATTTTTTAACCTATTGAACCATCTTCGTTTGGGCTGGCATGTTGTTAGTCAATAAAGTTCATATGCCTTATAACGAAATGAATGTGCTCTCCAAACTGACACTGATAAAGGAAAGCGGATGTAGCACTCATCAAAGTGTAATAACACTTTGATGAGGATTAACTATGCATGTTATTATTCCTTATTTAATTCATAGCGTAATACTAATGATGTCATAGTTCATTTGCACTGATTCGTTTATGACTCTAATCTGAGCTCATCAAAAATATGTCTGAGTAATAATATTGTGAGTTTATCAGTTTTCGGGGATATCAGGGAATGTGGAAGATAATTTATGACATCGTTGTCACCACAGACAATTAATTATCACTGTTTTGCTTATCAAATTAAACGTCACATGTTTTTCTACAGGTTGACATTCCACAACACAAAGAGAGACAAGGATGGGAGATGCTTGAAACCGATGTATAAATCTGAGCCGTTGCACATTTCTAAATTGTACTAGTCGACAAACAGTAAGTCAACGCTCCGGCTCCTGTGGTAGTGCTAAACTCTGCCTTGTAGGATGGATGAGAGTTTGCGCCACTGTTTTACTATCCCGGATTCCAGGGCCAATCGGCAAAATTTTTGGTTGTCTTGCTCCGAATGGCACTTGAAGAATTCACGGGTATTTTGTATAACCCCGTGGTTCTCATGTGCCGTGCGGTGCGGATGACGCTACAACTGTTTGAATAATCATGGTTCTGTTTTTTATAACTGAATCACCTCTAGCCAGCTCAGGAAATCACATCATTTGGAGAGAATCGAGTAGGTAAGTTTATTTTGTATTCATAAAATGAAGGAGTAGGACAATTTTGAGGATTTATCTAAATAATACATAAAATAGTGACGTGCTGTGTTAGACAAAAGATCAATACCCGACTGAAATTTACGCATTATTCTAAAAAATATGGATATTGCAGATGTTAGTACATTTTGCGGTTTTGACGTTCATTCACACAGTAAAGTAAACACCTTCGTACTGTCGGCAACATGAAATAACATTTTAATGTTTATGTATGTAAAAATATTTTTGCCAGGAGAAATCGATTAGTCAAGACTGACAACTCCGACAAGGCTGATTTAAATTCAAATCGAAGTACTTTTCCTGCTGTGACTACTCAAATCATTTTGTCAGTTCATTCAGAGCTTTTACCATGCTTTCTCGTCCTTAACCTAAAGCTTTTGTTGCAATGTCTCTGCATTGTGGATTAATATTGATATTGATAGTCAAAATGTGTGATCCTTACAATTCGTTAACTGCAAGAAAAGTGAACTCATTTTACAGGAGGTTATTGCATTTCTCAAAAAAAAAATCCTCACTTTTCCATCCAAAAGATCTACACTAGTAGCCATTTGACGATGACTTTCCTTTTCGCTTGCCTACTCGTTCGGCTTTGCATATTACTCCACATTTATCAGGAATTACAATTATATCAGAGGTACTATGATGATGTTCCCATAAAGCATTGCTTCATTTGGAATCTATGGTTGGTGATGATGTGATGGCATTTTGGAGTACAAACTAAACTCCACAACGCTTGTGTGTATGGGCATGCATCTTTCAACAAAAAAAAAAATAAGCTGAGGCACCACAACTTTCGTCTCTCCGTCACGCTGTCGTGATCAAGAGATGGGAAAGGATAAAAGAGGCATCAACCATACATATAAGGACACAAAAGATTCTGGGTTGAGATGAAGAAGGGAGCATATTATTTCATCTCTCTCCATGCCGTTGCTCCGCTTTGCTCCATCTAAATCTAAAGTGCATGGCTAATAGGCCTAGGAAAAAAATGTAATTGTGGTGAAGATAGCTAATGCTACATACATTCAGGAGGCAGAAGGAAACACTATTTTTACATAAAATATTTTGTACCTGCATTACATATATACATGCTTCACATGTTTGCCTGTGGATGGATGGATGGATTGCACTGCATATCTACAACATCCCTTGTATTTCACCATGCACACTATTTTATGCAGGGTTGTTTGAAGTGTATAAATTTTTGAACATGATTTCTGTGTTCTTTAATTTTGAAAGGAGTAAGACAGTATTCCCTCTGTAACTGTGTTCTATTCTGATGATAAATGCGATAAAAAAATAAAGCACATTCGTACATTCTCATGCATCCATCCATCCATCCAGATATTCATGCGAAGTAAAAACTGTCGTTCCTACATAAAAACGAGACTCCTGGCATTGCATGACAGTGGAGGTAATACCGAAGCATTATTGCAACCACCGAGCAAAGGACACCATTATAGTACAATTATAGAGAAAAAAGTGACGCACCTGTCGTGAATCAAGCCATTGTATATAGCCACAACACACAACTACTTACATAAAGCACACAGCACACACATTACTCCGAGCTACATTGCCACGATATTATATCCAAGTCCAAAAGTCACACAATTAGGTATCATCCGCGATGCTGTGCTGTCCAAAAGAATACTGTTTATTTTTATGTTCATTACAACTTCTTTTCTGTCAGATGGCTAATTTCCTGTAACCCAGTACAAGGTAATGTAAAGGTGCCTCTTATTTGCTTTCAGCCCAACTTTTAAACAAGAAATCTATTGTCTTTCAAACTATCTTACCGCTTTTCTATACGGCTCTGCTGGGTGTATTACATATCAGAAAAAAACCCAAATACTTGTGCAAGCTGAGCATAACTTATGTTATAAATTGAGTCTTAGCTCCTATCTTCACGTCTATTTGGCCATTGTACAATTAGTAAAACATGGCATTTCATTACTCGCTGATGCTATTGTGTGACGCATAAAGCTTTGATACTGATACTGATGTTTCACAACGAAAAATAAACGTGTATATTAAAGCGGATTTACAGTAGGCTAGATGTTACACAGACTTACTCGGGAACTAACTTTATCGGACAGACGAAACATGTAACATGATATGAATAAGTATCGTGTGGAAGATTAAATTATGCAAGAAATTGTTTCTTACGAACCATGCTTTCACGTATCGGGCGAATGGCTTTAATGAATCAAACTTTAAACCACATTTTCCACTGCAAGAAATGGTTGCTTGTGATTGAAACGGAGGATATGCGATAACTTGTGAGGCATCCATATTCTATTACTTTCATAGCTATCTGCACATAAAAAGGGAAGCTTGTTGTAACCTTTCACGTTTTAAAGACAAAACGTTCCGAGCTTGCTTTTCGTTTTTGAAATTATTAAAGATACAGATACCAAGTCAACTACGGAAAACATAGCTGTGCTACTCCCATGTTTGTAGGATTGTAATGGCTCATTGAGAAATGGGATAAAACTTCAAAATTGGTATATTTTTTTTTGCTCAGCCTTTTTTCAAAAGGGAAGTAGGAGCTACGCATTTTACCTAAATCGTTGAGTCGGCTCATGTAAATGATGACTGATCGCATTTTCTCATAAAAAAGTCGAAGCGCCACTACATGACTAACTGCTCAAATTCAAATTTTCATCTTTAGTGCTAACCACAGCGGCAAAACATTTCTCATCCTCCTCCTTCCCTTTCCTCACAGATGAGTGAGTTTAAGATTGCGTCTAAACGTTTACAAATCACTGTTTTACCCATGCCGTCATGATTTCTCTGGCTGCCTGCTCATTGTTGTTTTTATGGTAAACTGCACGTTAAAATACGTTCATGTAAATGAACTTTGAAAGGATTTCATACGTTCACATGATATGTGGTCATGTAAACTGCGTTCGAATGATTTCCTCCCAAAAAAAACTTCAGTCATAGAGGCCGAGTGAGTAGTGTGGGTTCTTTTTTACATGAGAAATTGTCATTATTGGTAGAATTATTTGAGGTATGCATTGATAACTCCTCTTTGCAGGACTCTCCGCAATACACTTTTGTATGTACACAATATAATGGGTAGACCAACATTCATAACCGAAAAAAACTCGGACAACGTTTAGAGTAAAAGCATTGTCCCTTCAAATGTACGCCAAATGTACAAGAAACCATCAACTCAACTTCGTTGAAAGAGTTTTCAAATAAAATCATATGTCAGACGACACGACATGCTATTTTTGCTTGCGTGGATCCATACGCCTGTGAAAAAAGGAGCCAGTAAAGCAACCCAGCCAAATATTGTTGGAACACCAGTAAAGAAATTTTGATGAGATGCTGTCGTGCAGTGGAGAGACCGAAGTAAAAGTAAAGTAGTTGAGAATGTCGAAAAGTTAGGTTCCAATTGTGTTATTGGTGGCTTGCTTGATGAAAGTGGGGAGAGCACAACATGGTAACGGGGAAACCAAGTCAGTCAATCGACACAAAATTATATGCCTACCTATGCAGACTTTGCAAGAACGTGCAAATAATAAAAATTCTCAAGAAAAACTAGCATGAACATGGGTACTGTGAAGGACTGAATTGCTTTTATAGGTACATTTATATTCATGCATACATACACACCATGCCACTTTTAGGAAGCATGACATGTGTGTCTGTGTGTAACCAAACTAGCTGTTTGCTCTTCACATTTGAGTAAAAACGTTCTTTGGCTGGGGCGAGGTGTTCGTCGTCTCGTGTAAAAATAGTAGATTATGGATTATAAACAAAATGAAAGCACATAATGTGTTTTTCTAGCTTACATAAAGTGAAAGTAACATGACTAGACCATACGAGGAAGCATATATGAGGGCAACTAAATTGAAGCTCGTTTCGGTGTTGACTGTGCATGCATTGGTCTACATAACTCAATATTTTATGCTGTTTTACCAAATACCAAACTTGAGGAAAAATGGTAACTACTATTCGATTGGAGTTGGAGTAACTAACACTTTGCTTCCATAAAAAATCTGTTTGGGGACCGTTCTCTTGCTATTACTACGAAAATTTACCTGCACTGCAGCTCAAGAACATGTATCCTTGATTATACTCTGTTCTAGTAAAAAAGGTTGATTTTTGAGGGGTTACCAAAATGATGAAGAAGTCGAATGAACACTCCCTGTCCGTGTGTGTTGTTTGTTTTCCTCTTTTTTAGCCCTAGCTACACAACCGTCGGGCTTTTTTCATGTAGTTTCTCCAACTTTGAGCATTCACTGACTAAATTTACCATGCCAGGTAGAGGTGGAAGTGAGTTGCAACGGTTGTTTGTGGCTAATGCAATAAAAATAATTATCGTCATTTCAACTTCAATGTTGACATCGACGTGGTGTTCTTCCCAGGGTTGATACATACGTGTGTTATCTGAAACTGCATATTGTACGGTGTACAAACGTGCATTTTAATAATGTATTTTATGGTTATTTTCAGACGAGTCCGCAACCATAAGACGAGGTTTAATTTTAGCCTGCGATGTCGTTGCCAATCCCCACTCTAACTTGGAGCCGACTGAGGAACGAACTTGGATGTAATGTTTCTTCAAGTAACCTGTACTTATCCTTGGCACTGGAAGAATTCACAGATAGTTTTGAATCGTGGATTCCCTGGTGCCATAGATAAAAGGAACAGGAGGCACATCACTTTTATTTCCATTTCGAAAGAGACAGTGCAGCGCAGCGAAGCGTAATGGTGAAGTCAATGGCTCCACAATGACACAGATGACCTAACTGACGAGATCTAAGAAGCCGACATGGAGTCGTCGAAGTATGAAGCCATAACTGTGATGATTGTGATCCGAGAGAGTATTAATCTGCAAGTCAACCCAGCTATAAAAATTTCATATATTGCGTTTACTTTGAGAATGTCCGTTTCCCACATTTTTATAGGAATTTTTATTGATTACCAAAACGGTTTGGTGGGATTGATGATGGTTTTTTAAACTGATTTATATTAACTTTCTGACAGATGAGATATTTCGCATTTCACTGGTTTCAGGAACGCCTCCACATAAATTTTCTTTCCTCTCCGTCTTAAATATGCTGTTAAAATAAATGCCTGCACAATTAGTGTGCTAAGTGTACAGGAAAGAGTCCATTAAATACCGTTGATAACTACTTAACATTTACGACATTGATCATTTAGTTGCTGTATTTGATCCTGATGGCGGCGGCACACCAGTCGTATTTTAATTTCGACGAAAAGTAGCAACCAACCTTGCATGCATTCACGGTTTGCAGAGCAGGAGCGCATTCTTATGGACACAGGCCTTTAGCCGGAGTCATAAACCATGGAAAATGAAGAGAGATTTTGTGTGATATACAGCAGCACTAAATGAAGTCAGTCCGTGAAGTATAACATGATGATGATAAAGATGAACCACCACCACATGAAGCCATATAGCCAAAAGACCATTTATTCTCTATGGAATCTGGTGCAATTATCAATGGTGAATAAAACAAAGAGCATTAACCTTTAAAAATGTGAAGGATGATTCTCATACTGCGAAACTATGCACATGCGTTTGGGCCATGATGCTACCTTCCACCTTAACAATTGATGTATGTTTTTGTGCCTTTTGTACCGAACTCGAGTACACTCCATGCATGCTAATAGTCATGTACCACTTTTGTAATAAATTTAATATATTGAATAACACTAGTATTGTATTTTGGGAACAGTAAGTAGTTTTGTAAGTTTTAGTGGATTTAGGTATCTCCGTGATAAAAAAAACTACGTTCGCTGGCTCGGAGAGCGTCAATCTTACTTTCCAGTCTTATCATGTACATGCCATCATTTCTATGAAATTAATTCGTGAAAATAAAATAACATGGAGTGGTTGAACAGAACACACAGATTTTGTTAAAAAACGTGAAATCATGTTTATCAGTTATCGTTTGGCAACTGAAGATACACTTGGAAGCCCAATCCTGTAAGAAAACGACAAAATAGCTATAAAAACTTGAGCATTATTGCTCGCCCTTGGGATTTCAGCCTGTGTGGTAGCTTTGTAAAGTTTTCCTCTTAGGTTAATTGAATGAAAGTGCCACATTTTAGTTAGACGTTACGCTAGACTGTAAATTTGTACCTGAATTGAGTAATTTGGTATGCATTTTTTTAAAAATGTGGGTGAAAAATGAAAACATCGAATAAAACGATTCACAAGATAAATTATTGCAAAACTTAACACCGAATATTTCAATGACAATTTATTTTGATATAATAATTTCATCATTTTTGGCATAATACAAAACGATCTGGCCCATTCGAGCATTAGTTACATATATGTTATGTGTAATTTTACAACCTTGGCATTACTGACAGCATCAAAAAGTACAAAGATGACGAAGACATCGTATTCAGTCTTTAAAGCATGTGAAGTTTGATGGAGACTAGGTCTTATCTACATTTTAAACTCTAATTTAACGTACATGCACATACCTATCTCAATTAGCAAAAACTATTCATGAATTGTACAAAAGTATAAAAAAACAGGCTAATGACCACCTTCACTTACACGACTAAACCTCTAACAACTTTGTACAATGAATTTTTTTTGGAGATCAACTGAAATGGAGATTCTTATCAATTATTACTGATGTGTGTTTGGCCACAACTGCTGAGAAGATGATCTTGTTGAGGACGCCGCCTGAAGTCTGTCCATGTCATTGATTATGTCATCAATAATTTGATAGATACTTCTAAAGGAAGGTCTGTCGGATGGCTGTCCACGAAAGCACATTTTCATTAATTCATAAACTCGGACTGGGCAGTTGTCCGGCGGTTGGAGAACATTGCCATCTTTGATGTATTTCACGACTTCCTCATGTGTCATTCCGTAGTAGGGCTGGAGAGCGAACGAGAATATTTCCCATAGGATAATCCCAAACGCCCATACGTCAGATTCAATAGTGTATTTATTGAATAGTATGCTCTCCAATGGCATCCATCGAATCGGGATGGCGTCATCTTCATGTCCTTTGTAATAGTCCTGCAACGTAAAATAAAAATCAATGTCATTTTGTGGATGGTTAAATTATTTTGCATAGAAATCGTAGGGTTAACTCATTACCTGTAAATAAATCTTTTGAGAAAGTCCAAAATCTGCAATTTTCACGACCATTGTTTCGTCAATAAGACAATTTCTTGTTGCCAAATCCCGATGAACAAATGATCGATCCGAGAGGTAAACCATTCCTGCTGAAACCTGCCTTGCAATTCCCAGCATTTCACGGTGTGAAAGGCGTGTATCTCGCCATACATCTCCATTTGAAGAAAGTGTGTTTATCGTTCGGTAATTGGAGGGTGAGCAAGATCTAAGAAATTCATTCAAATCTCCTGAGCCCATGTATTCCAGTAATAAACACATTGGTTTGCCAATAGCACAAACACCCAGAAGTCTGACAATGTTTGGGTGATCGAATTCAACCAGAAGGCATGCTTCTCGCTCAAAATCTGCTTGCAAGTCGTCGCTAGCTTCCTCTTTAAGCATTTTCACTGCTACCATTGTAAATTCTTCTCCCTTCCGCAAGCCGGGAACCTTTGCCTGGATGCAGAATAATTATAATTAAATACATCCATGTTAAATAAAAAATTTTGCACAGATTTAGTAAAATATTAACTATTCAAATCAAGTATACCTGAAATACGCGACCGAATGCCCCTTGTCCAAGGTCACGAATGTATATTATGTCATTTCTGGGATACTCCAATTTTTCCAGTTTTGGATTTAAGCTAATTCCATGTCGATGATAGGATGCATTGCTTCCCAATTTGTCCAGATCAATTTCAACTTCCTATAAAATGGATTTGAGCATTTAGTTGTTAAAAAGAAAGTCAAGACAAACTATACTCCTTAAGAAATGTTCGTATTGAGCCACATACCTGTGTTGCTGCTCTATCATAGCCGGGAGGGCGTCGAGGTTTCTTTTTAGTGGACGCTACGCAAGCTGCGCACATCACAATCA
>JAQGAP010004278.1:0-10754 GCA_034697805.1 Orchesella bifasciata
GTACATTGTTCCCATGCTTCAACCATTGCTTAACAAAGGGACTATCTTTTTATAGATACACGACCGCTGTTAACATAATATTGAGATTTGATTACACAGAACTGTATTAAATTTCTTTTAAATAATTAGCTGATGGCATGAGCTGCTATTCACAATATCAACCACTGCTGTGGTGTCCTTATTTTACAATTTTACAACATAATTATAGATAATTAAAACTTACGAATAATGAAACCATACCTAAATTTCGAATTGGCATTTGCAGTTAGTTTACCAAGGCTGACGAATGACGACTGATGAAAATGAATGCCCTTGCTTACTGATACGCTTCACTTCACCCTTGTTTTCTCGGTGCGTAACTGGGCTATATAACCTTTTTGTGTTCGCCTACGTGCAGAAAGACTAGAGACAGAAGTAAATCGCAGATTGAACAGAAGTACAGAATAAGTAATGAAATATGAATAACAGGTTCGCTGATGCGAAAAGCGTTCTTCAACTGTCACCTTGAGTTTTGTTTTCGTTATAGATAATTTAATTGAAATTGGTTCAGAATAATAAAAACATGCACACACTCATGAGTCACATTTACGTAATTTTTTTCCATTACTAATAAATATGTTTATTAGGATCCAAAATATAGTTTCAAAAGATGCAGTCGTTCCTCTTGACAGCAGAAGTTATCAAAATTCAAGAGTTTAGCTCCGCTGCGCTTTCTAGATTTCTGTAGAGTCTCATCAGCGTATAAATATGGGGTTTTCTATACAAAACACAAACAATATTTCTAACTTGCCTGGTTGAGCCGAATGAGAAAATACAAAAATAGCTTAATTACCATTCTCATTCTGCAGAAAAATGCGCATGGATAGGTACACTAAATTAAGAAAATAGATGTGAATTTTAGTGAGAAAAGAAGTTATTGCAAGATTCGACTTGCTTTCATCCTGTCGTAGATACTTACAGAATATCATGAGAGTGAGGAAAGGAAGGAAACTGAACGTAACCCATCCAGGAAACTCAAAGGGCAACATTGTATGTATGACTTTGCGTGGGGGTGGCATCGTAATCGAGATTTGGTTTGTCATTGATTATGGAGATAGTAATAAGTAGACACTTTTGTAAAGTTTCACGTTTTTTGTGAGAGTGGCTATGCCCAAATGGGAGAAAATGATTGGATATTAGGCTCGGTAAAAAATGATGAATATGATTACGTGGAGTACAACTGGCTATTTGAGAACAGATTTTACCCAATTGAGAGAATTGTTGCAACTTTCTGCGCATATCCTGATCAGGTGAAGCCGAGAAATGCCAAGAATAAATGAAGAAGTTGAACTGATTTTTTCCAAAAGAAAGTCCTTTCGTAAGCATTTGCAGTTCACACAAAACTCATTACGAAAATATCAAACTCACATTCGGCAATATGAATGGCTCAACGAACCCCGTTTCAACTGTAATTCCTGAACGATTTAATTTGAAGGAAAAAATATTTGCATTGTCGATTTTAACATGTTGATGATTGGGAGATGAAAAAATGTAGAACCAAGTGATCCCAACGAAGATGACAAGAGGGAAGGTAATTCCTGCCCAGCTGCAAAATGTTCCATCTCCGCCATTTCTCAATACATACTCTCCGATACCATTTCTTCTAACTCTCTTTGGTCATGAGCATGTTATTGAGTTCTTTAGTTATCCTAGAAAGTTTCAGGTTTGCTTTCACTTCAATGTTGTTGTACATTTGAATAGTTGATATTGCCCATCGTTTTGTTTTCAATGCAACACGGAAATTAATCACGTCCGGCTGAAGATGGGAAAGAAACAGTTGCAAAATGCTTTTGAGAGACTTTTCATGCATACATAATTTATTGTTAGTCGTCAAAATCATGAGAAATGAATAAAACATTGCGTGGTTCAATCATAGAATTTTCATTAAAAAATAGCAAAACGTAATAAATATACCAACAGCTAAAATAAAAAATAAATTGTTTTGAATACACTAAATCTCCTTTCCTTTCAGGTTTCAAATCCATTTTGAGTTGAATACTTTGAGCGGGATGGAACACTGAAATTCATAAAAAAGTTTTTGTTATTGTAAATCTTAATCATTTTCTAGGAATTATTATCAAGATCAACAACCAAATTTATATGGAACTTACCAAAATCATCTCCATCTCATTTTTTGAAACCAGTACACTCCTCAATAATCCTCTTCTGAGTCTGTCAAGGTGACAACTTCAATAACTTCAGCAGGCTTGGAAGAATCAGTAGCAGCGCCAACGTCTGTTGTTGTCATCCATGCATCATCATGATCTTGAATCATGTCCTCGTCATTGGTCATTTCTACTTTTTCGTCTTTTACTTTCTCAGCGGCCATAACCTGATCAACTGAACTGATTTCGGAGGACGATGAAACAGCCACCTGGGTTGACAACTTCTTTCCTAAATCCTCCACTTCAGGATTTGCTACAAATTTATCGAAAGTTGTTGATGTTGCGATTTCTCTCGTTGCTCCCAAATTTGCATTGGATTTGTTGGCCTTTTC
Source organism: Orchesella bifasciata (assembly GCA_034697805.1). NCBI lineage: Eukaryota > Metazoa > Arthropoda > Collembola > Entomobryomorpha > Orchesellidae > Orchesella > Orchesella bifasciata. The sequence goes on from JAQGAP010004278.1 coordinate 2,537, forward strand.
ATTTCCAAGACTTTGAGCTTGTTTACGACGCTTAACACCTTTGCATGGCCGTCCACTTGACTCAGTCGATGATTTTTTGGCATTCTTAACATGTTCTTTCATTAAAAGACTCATTTTACCCCTAAAACTATTCATTTCTACAGCATAATTTCTAGCTTTTAAATCCATTTGAGTGTTTAACTTCTCAATTTCGGCTTTTTATTTTTTCTCCAATTCCGAAATTTGCTGCTGATGGTCCCTTTTCAGGCCTTCTGCATAATCTGCTTGCTCTTGCAGAGTGTTGGCCAACTTGTCCTTTTCAGTTTTGAGAAGGGTGTACTCACTCTCAAGTTTTTGCAAAGATGTTTCCTTTGCTTCCTTTTCCAACACAATCTCTTCCTTGAGGGAGTCCACCGCTTGCTGTAACTGCTCAACGTTTTGCAGCAAAGTGTCATTTCTTTCATCGGCATATTTAACTTCTTGTTTAAGCGAATCGTGGCTTTTCTGGAGTTCCTTCTTACTCTTTTGAAGCTTGTCAACATTTCCTTCCAGGATTTCAACTTGGTTTTCTAGCTCATTTATTTTTGCAATGAGCCCCGTCTTTTTGGTCTGGAAAAGGAAGCTTTGATCACCCAATTCATTTTCCAAATTTGTACACTTTTTCAACAACTTTGCTTCCAATTCCACAGAGTCACCTTCCAATTTCTCCAACTGGCTTATCCGCTCGCTGAGGAGTTGTTCCAGTTCATCATATTTTTCACGGATTTGATTAAAGTCAACACACTTTTGAGAAAACAAGGCCTCCATGCCTTCCTTGTCCTTTATTAATCCCTCAAACTGGTATCGTAGGGTACCCACTTCACGAACAATCTTTAGCTTCTCGTCCAAAAGCTCTTGCTTCTTTGCCGCAAGTAGGTTTTTTACTTCCGCCAAATTCTTTTTCAGTTTCTCCTCATTCTTCAGGATTTTATCGTTTTGAGAAGAGAGCTCGTTGTTTTTGGTGAATGACTCCGCCAATCTGGTGTAAGCGGTTTGGAACTCTGCCTCAGCCTTTTCTAACTTAGCACTCAGCTCATTATTTTTCTCGACCAGGTTGTTCAACTGTTGCTCAGCCCAAAATTTGTAGGTGTGAAGTTGTCCTTTGATTCTTGATAATTCTGAACGAAGTGCTTGATTCTCATAGTTTTTAGAAGTGAGATCCTGAAGCAATATCTTGTGATATTTGTTGCTGCTGCTTATCTCCTCACTCAATTGCATATTATTAACTTGAACTTGAAGTGGAGCTGCAAGATGTGGACTTGTAAAGTCGACTTCATTACTAACGTGCCGCTTCTCGTAATCAGGTGCAAAGTTTGTTGTTGTTGTTGGTGACGGTTGTGTTGAAGCACTACCGCTAGCAACTACCACCTCATTTGGAGTGAAGTTGTAAGGATGAAAAGTTGCCGATGATAACGCAGAGACTGCAAGTGAAGCAATTTTGAAGTTGCTGTTGTTAGTGGATGTTGCTGTGATTGAATTCGTGGATGCTGGAACAGAAGATGTTGCTGGAACTGAATTAGATTTTATTTTCTGTAATAGTCTATTTTTCAGGAAATTATCGGCGTCTGCCTCTAAAACGCTAACAGACGGAACCTCGTTGTTGTCACACATTTTGATTGCTTTGTTTTAAAAATTCAATGTCGTACTGACCATAAGAAACAACTCTGACAATAGAAACAGTTCTATGGGTGTTTATGTGATTGGGGAGAAGACAAAAATGTCTCATTTGCACTTAAGTGAAAGAGTTGGTTCTGAATTAGGTTTTTAGTACTTCAACCACGGTTGGTTTTCATAAACTCATGGAATAAAAATAGCTTAAAGTATCGCACTCGCATGCAAGTATGCATATTCTAGGTACTTTACACCTAGTAGATGCTGAAATGTGTAAATTACGCAGTTGTCGATTGCAGACAGAGGTTTTTGTTTCAAGGGTTTATTAAAAATAGCTACTTGATAGGAATACATTAAACCCACACAGTAGTCTTGGATCACCTACACAAACGTATGATAACTTCGTTTTCTTTCAAGCCTTATCAACTACAATATTTGACAACAACTTTAGTTTGTAAAGAGGTACTTTATGAAGATGTGACTACAAATAAGTACTTGCAGCAAGACTTCCTACCTCAAATATGGAAAATTCGTTCTAGCACCTTTGATACTTCAAGTATAAAAGTGGGTGCATAGAGGTTAGTTTACGCTTTAAGGTGTGGGGACTTGTAGTTCGGAATGCTGTGCTGTACAATTAGTTAATTTATGTTACATCAAATGACAGAGGCAATTTTAATGGGCGGTTACGGTAGCATGACCTGATGCCAAAGTATAACCGAGGTCTGTGTTTGCATGAGTTAATACATAGCTACCCACGCTCAGAAAGAGAAACAAAGCTTGCATTCTCACAGCACCCCAACTTGCAAGTTGTAGATGTAGATGTAGCCTACATCTCTCTGGTTGGGCTGCGACTTGGATGACTCGAGTCGAATGCATACATAGAAAGCATCAAAGGTCTCAAAAGTACACGGTCATACCACTCTCAAGTTTCCCTTCTTTTTTCCACAAGATACATTGTGAACTGGAATGGAATATCACATTCAGCATTTTATCAATCAAGCATTTCCTGTTTGGGTCGAGGTGGAATACATACATACGGTTGAATCTGTGCATCTGCAAATGACGATGACGGTTATGAGATTTATTTATTATTTACATCAACCCCAGGCTGTTTATTAAGGTAAACCTCTCTGAAAATTTCAACTATAAGGGCTTGAATTTGATGATGATTCTCACAAGCTTGGGATATTTAGGGAACATGCATTAATGCCTAATAATATGTCACTTTCCATTTCTTTAGCTGTAACATTTTTACAAACGTTCTAAGGTTGACTCAATCCTCAATTCAATGTATTCCCATAACTTGTTCATCGTTATATTTACTACGCTGTTAGTTTTTGCACTCCCAAGGTATGCAACGAGTTCATTTTACATGGTACATAACCCGAATGAGTTTTTCTACCCTGATCAACTGGTCTGAAAATGAGTATGCGGCACATGACCAGGCACATAAGAAGTGTGGATAATCAGACTTCTGTTATCCGCTCGCTTTGTGGCTATGAATATGAAATATGCATATTTTTCTAACCTTTTCGTTATCATTCATTCGTTTCCTGGCTGCAAAGGCTAAAGGTATCAGTTTTGTAGCTCTATTTCCATAAGCAAAAAATATGGTTGTATTGTAGGTTGTACTCCACATGAAATGACTTACAAGTCTAAAAGATTACTGGGATGTAATATATATGTACAACATTCTGGATTTTTATCAAGTTACCTTTTTAATCTAATGAACCAGATAAAAACTGCAATAATGCCAAATAAGTAGTATGTTCATTGACTACGTGACTTTTGTTACAAGCTGCACAAAAAATGCCAAGTAGAACAATTTTAGAAGGTACAAGGAGGGTTTATGTAGCCTCATTTTACTACAGTCCTTATAATATCTCAACATATTGCGTCCCTATAGTTTGTTCATCGTGTCCGTATTATTTCATGGAAAATACATAATCTACATAAAGTTGGAAGTGTGCAGATATTTCTTTTCGCCTTATTCTAATTCTCGCTCTCATACTACAAAATGTACTTCATGTATCATTTCAGTGCAAGCGAGAGCTTTTCATTATCTTTCTTTCATTTCCGGGCGAACAGTCTATTCTCCATTCATTCCAGACTGAAAACAAATTTCTGTATTCCTCTTTTCATAAGCTAAACCCGTGGTTGGATGGAGTCCAAACGGAAAACAAGTCAAACAAGTCTAACGATGAACTGAGTGCACAAGAAGATGGTCTTTTAATGAGTATTCCGTGTTTTATTGAAGCATACTGGCGTACTCCGGAGCTGTAAAATGAAGTTTTTTCATGCCGTTTTCAGCCGTAACTAACTAATATTAGTAGACCTCTAAATAAAATCCCGTATTAAAACTCTGGTTAAACGGCTCTAATTGTCACAATAATTTTGTGTACAGGGGTTTTCTGCTATGCATCTGGCAATGTATTAAATACATCTACAGTTTGTTTAGACAGGGTCATAAAATAAAATTGGATGTACTTTTACGCAGTTCTCGCTTTCGGTTTTACTCCAAATTACCTTTCAAGGCAATGATATATTTCGCATTTGTATCATTTCGACTTTTTTATTATCCATCATTCATTTCCGGGGTATACGGTATACTGAGTTTTCTCAGTGCAGTACAAGAGGATGCAATGCAGAACATAGGTAGGCATGAAAAAGATTATAGATAAGAACCGGGCGATCTCTTACATGTAATTCCCTACGCCGCTGCTTATTCGCCTTCCCCAGAACCCAACATAGTATTGATTTGACTCCTGCAACTGATAAGCAATTTGCATAACAATGAACAAAGGAAACTCCAATTAGAAAAGCAATACAGTTTGGTCAGTAGCGAACCAAGCTCTACCTTGTAACTGGTTCTAACTGCAGCAGACTCGTCACAAGTGTATTTTTTGTCTATCCTCTTCTTTGGCAAGAATCTAGAAAGAAACAATTTTTCTTGACGAGTACACTCCCTTTCCGTTTTCATTTCTGTCTCAAACCAGCTCGTGGCCGGTTGAGTTTCTCTCCCCAATAATATCTCCTGGCTTCTGCTTCAGATTAAATATCAACTTGTAATTTTTTTTTAAATTGTGGTCTTCTTACGGCAACATGAACAACTGTTTTAAAAATAAGGAATTTAGTGGTATGGATTTTAAAACTATTCCTGTGTAATAATTTACACTATATTTCAATCAGCTGTGTAAACTATCTCTGTTCAAGTGTCCCAACTTCCGAGCCGCCCAATCAGTTGTTGGTGATGTTTTAAACATATTAGATAATCAGAAGTGGCAAGCTATTTTTGTGTTTAATTCAATTACATTTACATGACTGATTCTCCTGTTCTTTCGCGTTGTGTGTATATTCCGGTTCATCTTTCTTGACGTGACTGTTTGGTGAACAAATATTAACAACAATCGAGTGGATAATAATGTCGAGCAACATGTTTGATTGCAGTTTATGTGACAAAGTGTTCAAGACCAAAGGAAACTTAAACAAACATGTTCGAGTTCACACTGGACAACGCCCGTACATGTGTCACATTTGCAACAAATCCTTTAAAACAGGATTCGCCAAAAACAGACACTTAATAATCCACTCCAGAGTGAAGCCCTGGTGTTGTGTGTTCTGTGACAAAGGCTTTGCTCGGAAACCTCGCTTGCTGGAACACATCCATACTCATCTGGAGGAACGGGCACATGATTGTAGCCAGTGTAACAAGACTTTCAAAACTTCATGGAGTCTATCCTATCACCTCAAGACTCATCAAAGCCGGAGGATTTATTCTGATTCATGCCTATTTTGTGCCAAAAATTTGAACAGAGAAGCTCTATTCGATCACGTCCGACGTCACATTAGGGAAAAGCCGTTTACATGCAAGTTTTGTTCCAACGAGTTTGTTACGAATGTCGAGAGAAAGCGACACTTGAGGATTCACGTCAACTCGATTAAGCGGTTTGACTGCAAAATTTGTGGGAAGGAATTCCACACTGCCTGGATGCTCGAAAGCCATGTTCGAGTTCATACGGGGGAACGGCCATATAAATGTAAAGTATGCGGGATCTCCTTTAAAGGTGCTAGCAACCGAAACCGCCACGTGAACACGATTCATCTGAATTTGAAACCAGAATGCTGCCCTGTTTGCGAGAAAGGATTTGCTAGACGAGCTCACTTGATTAGCCACCTCCATACGCATCTCGGAGAACGGTCATATGAGTGCAAGAGCTGTGGGAAGACATTCAAAACCGCAGGTGCTCGACATATTCACATGAAAGTTCACTCTAGTTTGAAACCGCACTCGTGCCCTCTATGTGGTTATTCTTGTAAGCGATCTGGTGGCCTTAAGCAACATATTCGGCGTCACATCAAGGAAAGGCCTTTCTCATGTGAGAGTTGCTCCCTCGACTTTTTGAAGCCCTCAGTGTTACGCAATCATGTCCTTGACGCTCATCCGAATCGGTACGTCCTACATGTAAACCGACAAGGCTTGTTTTTCCCATCCACTTGAAATATTCGATGAAAACGAAACTTTTTATAATTTTAGTAGCACAGCTGTTGGACATCCTCCAGGTCCAAGACGACCTCACAAGTCTCACCAATGAATCATCAAAAATTGAACCCTTAACGAATGTTTGACACATCTAAATGCAAGAGGAAACACATCAAATGTAGGAAATTGGTGGGGTTCAGATTAATTCAAAAATAAAGAGAGCAACCAATCATAATTTGTAACCTGTACTTCTAGGATATAAACTTAAGTTTCTTTGTAGTTTAGACATTTTCCTTAATCAAAAGTCGTTACACGTCAACTAGTCTTCACAACCAGTTTTTAAAAAAATTATTGCGACAAACCAGTCAGCCGAAATGTAGTTTTTATTTAAAATCTCAATTCCCAAGCCACCTGTTCAGTCAATTTTCTAAAACGGAGACCTCATCAACGCCTCCATCGCGTTTGCCATCAAAGAGTTGGATGTGCCTTGGGACTGATGATCTCCAATTATTGGGTGATGCTGATCGTAGTCTGGACCTGGATGACATGAAATTGACACTGGATGGGCATTGTGGGTACCCAGAATTACAGCCACTTTCACAGCTATATCCTCCCCATGCTGGACGAGGACACATTTGATGGACTACATCAAAAGGTTCATGCTCAAAGAGGGGATAACCTATATTATCATGTTCGTCTTGTTCTTCGTCTTCTTTTTGGTTGCGACGTGCATCCGGATTTGCTGCGGACTAATTGGCTGCTTTCTACACGGAGTAGTAACGAAGAATGCGCCAGAATGGGCAGGGTTTGTGCTTGTTCAGTTCCTGGTATTTCTTATTGTGGTAAGGAAAATACCTTAAAAATAAAAAATAAATCATTGTATTAGAGAGTAATTTTTGATCCATTGTTTTTGCAGATGTATGAATATTCTGGGTCCAGAACGGCTTTCCTCCAGTTTGTCTTCTACTGCCGGATTTTGACCAACATGGCCAAGATAGGGTTCGAGTGAGTCCTCGTCGGAGCCTGGTTCCAGGATCTGCTCACTCCTCCCAAGATGTTTGCGCAGTATCGGATTTCTGGTGGTTCAGCACTACAAGTTGACATTTGGCTGTTTTGGAGGAGTGCTCCAGATTTACTACATTTTCCAGACGGTGTGCCTGGTGCTGTGAGCCTCTACCTCTATTTTACGCAGGCCGCGAAGAAGATCCAAGTGCGCAGGTACACCAATTTCAGCTATCAAAAGTACGACTGCTACTTCATCAATTTTATCAATGATACCACGGAGGTGAGGGATGATGGGGAGTACTCCGTCCAGTCAACCCAAAGAGCTCTCCATACCTTCTACATCTTTCTCTTCTTCCAAGGATTGATGAGCAGCTATCATGTCACGGCTTGGGCTCAGATTGCTTTGGATGAGGTAAAAAACAGTATGAAAACCTCAGAAAATTTTGGGTTTGAATGATAGCTTTCCTTGTGTTTTTGTAGGGAATGGATGGATTCAACGTACTGCGGAAACATGGACTTGTCATGTGCACCAACCGGAGCGAGTGAAACTTGGTAAGAAAAGAAACCACGAGCATTTTTATCTAACCTCTAAATGGGTTGGTTCATTAAAATTTTGTCTTGTTTTCCCAGATTCATTCGCTGACAATCAGCTTCGCGAGGAACAACTCCTTGGCCATTTCTGCAGATACTGGTACTTCACCGTGGATAAGCAACTCTTTCTCATGGTAAGCATATAAGTTAAAAAAACATATTTAATGTGTAATGTTTGATGTAGGGATAGTCTCACTTATTTTGATTTTTTTTGTTCGTAGGTAATCGCCTTGATCGTCAACTACGTGACCGTGCTCATCCAGTTCAACTTTGAGGAGTACGTGGTCTCCTCCATGGACTTCTGGTTGTGGCCACGAAAACCAGTAGGAGACAAGATTTTTGTTGCTCAGCTTCCTCAATAATTTCTCATTTCTCTATCTTTTTCTATCAAATCAATTTATGTGTCTGCAAAGCTACTCTTTATCCGTACTCTTTGTTTATCAGTGTCCTCAACTTAAATATCTTTATCTTGGTTATTGGAATGCAGCAACCTTCCATGTTAAATTCAACTCA
>JAQGAP010004279.1:0-10754 GCA_034697805.1 Orchesella bifasciata
AAGCCGATTGCTACCGACCCACCTTGACACTCTTCTCCTTCATCTCCACCCTTGAAACTTACATCGTAGCCGGGATTTAGGAACTCAAACTTCCCACTTTTACTCCCTTCTGGGGTAGCATATTTTACGGTGATTCCAACCACGCCCACGTTATCCCAACGGAGGTGCTCCTTGCCACCTTCGTCTATACTGTATCTCGCAACGGAAACTCTTGTAAAGTACATCCCAGTCGTGGTATTTTGCCAATCGCCCCAGTGACCATTGTCTGAGATTTCGGGGTTGGTTGGAACAATGATTCCTACATTATTATTGTTGCTATCGTCAATTGGGATAAAAGTAGGGGGTTCCGGTTGGCCATGGAATGGTGGCAGGTTTTCTGGCTTGGGCCCAAGATCATCAAATTTAATTGTCTCCTTCTTTTTCTTTTCTGTATCCTTCCAACATTCGCCCCGGTTTTCTTGAATAATGGAGTCAGGTGGAATGCTGACGTCTTCTTTTCTCACATCGTCATTTGACTTTTTATCCGTGATTTCACGTCGGATTTTGTTTGTCAGCGCGGTATAAAGCCCGCATTGCCCAATCTGCTGGAAAACTCTGAGAGAGGTTCGTCCTGGAACTGAGAAAATTCTTCTGACTGTCCCAATTGGAAGAAACACAACTGAATCGGCATCTTTCCAATTGTAGGATTGTACGCCTCTCTTTTTTCGTTTAGCTCTTCTTGTTTTTACTCCCCTTTCCCTTGTTTCTTTTGGAAGCTCCTTTCCTTTCATCCTGGCTTCAAGTTTGCCCCCTGCGCATTCAACTGTGTAGCCAACACTGGAATAAGTGAGGATTGGCTCCATATCATATGTGTAGTTCATGACGGTTCCCACTGCCGCCGTGTATTCACATGGTCGACTCCTTTCGGAATCGTCATTGACACAGGAAGCGATCAGCACCTCTTTTTCTTCCGGTTCACAACTTGCCAGTGGATCTTCAAGGTTACAGCATTTAAACTGGAGCCCATTTAGCCCCGTATTATCCGAATCAATCTTGTAGGGCTGGAACTGGGCCTTTATTCCGCACAGCGCTTTTTGTTGGGGCAATTCAAGAATAATTAATTATAATGTTTTTCATTAAAATTTAATAATCTAAATATAAATAGTTACCTTGAAACGGTTCGCATATCTGTGGCTTTGTCCATCTCCCCCTCAATCTACCTCCTTGTGCATCATTAATATCTTTAGTAAAATCTTTCCCAGCATGTTTTCCAATTGAGCAAATCAACCTCATGCTATCTGTCCCAACGTCATCCCCATCAGCGCCCTGGTCATCTTGTGCCATCACCTGAAGCCCCACAGCGGTTCCATCCTGACAGCTAAACCACTCCGGATCTTGGTCTTCTTCTGATAAATTTGGGGTTTTTAAGTGAATCACATTCTCATTCTTTCCGTCGGGAGTTTCGCAATTGAGCCCAAATTGGACAATGCCCATTGCATCTACATTTTTTCCCTTTTTGCTCATGAGACGACGAACGGTAATCGCATAAACGAAAGTCCCTTTCGTACAATTTGCCCATTCTTCCCAGTTCCCATTATCCGTTACTTTCGGACTGGTAATGATAGTGGAGCCATCTGGCTGATCAACCCGATTTTCAGGAGTTGTGGGTTTGTCGTGGAAATCTATCTTCTTCTCGGGAACGATATCAATTGGACCTCCGCCATAAATTGGGGAGGATTCATACCAACATTTGCCCATGCAATTAGTGTCCTCCTTCCCAGTTTGGATTTCCGTAGCGACTTCTCTTCGCCTTCTCTTTGTTTTCATCAAATATTTCACCCTTTTCCCAGTTTTTGGATCCACTTCCCCAAGAATTATCCCGTCTTGTAAAATGCGTTCTGAATGTGTTTTAACTGGTGGTTGAGTTTTAACTGGTGCAGTTTTAACTGGTTCAGCTTTAACTGGCTCAGTTTTAGCTGATGATGCAAAATAGGTTAGCCCCGTTTCCTCTTCTACTTCCTCCTCGTCATCTAACGTTCTGCCAAGTCGTTGTGTATTAGTTCCCAAAAGCTCTTCACTGTCCCCGCCACTCACCTCCTCCATAACTATTTTAGGAGTTTGTACCAAATAAATCCCACACTCTCCCGTGACCTGATAAATTTTTACCTTGGATTTGGGAGCAACTTTGATAGCTTTTGGAAAAATTTTCCCCTCGCACCAAGCTGAAGATGAGGGTGGGTCTTTCCATTCAAAATTACAGGTATTGAATGGGCAAGTCACATCACTTTTGAACCTCCCCGGAAGATTCTCGCGCTGACAAGGAAGAGTGTAGCCAATACTTTCGTGGAAGTTTATGGAGTTTTTGTTCTCCTCCTTGAAATTGTATTTGGAGCCGACTTTCACGTCAAAAACGCACTTGCGAGGCTGATCGCCCTCGGCGTTGTTGCAAATCGCGACCAACTTCTTGGTTTCCACTGGCTTGCAAACGGAAGTGGGGTTGGGAACATTACAGCATTTCATTTGAATATTCACAATTCCCTTATTGTCGTAGTCAGCGAGGGAGACATTTGTGATAATAACATTTTGTTGAACTTTGAAACCACAGAGGGATTGCCTTGGTTTACAAATCTGTTCCGCGGTCCAGTCGCCACGCAACCCGTCAAAAACTTCGGAATATTTACCAGTCAGTGGGTTATCAACGGTTTCACCCGAACTGCAACGAAGCCTCAAGTTATCCATGCCCACATCGTCGACCCCATCTGCTTGTTCAGATTGGCTGTTCACTTGGAATCCAATGGAGGTGCCGGACTCACATTCGAATAGTTTTTTGACAGGCGTCTTTTTGGGTGGTGAGCCATCTGTGATTTTATTTATCTCGGTTTTCTTTGTTTTGTCCGGATCCTGGCATTGCATGTGAATATGCGTGACTCCGGCGTGGTCTTCACCTCCTTTCGCTGCTGGAACTACGCTCCTCCTTGCCACAAGCCCATTTATGTACATATTTTTTGGACAGTATTCCCAATCAGTCCATCCTCCTCTTGTGGATACAATTGGGTTCATGAGAATGGAGCCAAGGTCCATTTCCGGTCGGAATCTTTTCGTAGCTGGCTTATTTAAAAAGGGGGTGTCAACAGCTCCACCTTCTGTGGACGGATGCTCTAAACTGGAGGTTATTGGAGTAGTTCCCTTCCAGCACGGTTTCTTTTTTCCGCTAGGTGGTGGGTGGCCCCTTATTTCAAACGGCTTTTCATTTTTACCCTTGACTGAAATATAAACGGGAGAATAAACCTTGTAAAACTTGCATTCCGCGATGACTTGAAAGATCTTGACTTTTTCGTTGGGCTGAATATTTAAAGTGTGGTTTTTGAAGGCGACATCGTCCCAGATTTTGGGACTGGTTTCCCCATCCCATTTGTATTCGCAGGGGGAGCCATCCATCCCCAGTTTGGGACAATTGATGTCATTCTGAATGCGTGCAATTAGTTTTTCCCGTTCGCAAGCTAGGGTGTAACCAATGCTTTCGTAGAAATAGACTTCGTGCTCAAAATTATCGTAGTCGGCGAGAAGTCCGATTTGACTCTCAAAATGGCATGGTTTCTTCTCGTTTCCTTTGGAATTATCGCAGGTCACGATTTCAACACGAGTTTCTTTTGGAATGCAGGTTTCTACGGGGTTATTGACTTTACAGCACTTTGCTTTTAGGTTACAAATTCCGGTGTTGTCGTGGGTCTCAAGATTTGAATCTGCGGGGAAAATAAATTGTATTTGAGCAAAAATTTTTTAAAAAATTGGTTTCAACAAATTATAAAATTCCACCTGTGGAATAAGGATGGGCTTGAGCGTCTAATCCACAAATAGCTTGGTATCTATATAGTTATTATTAATTTATAAAATTAATGCTTTGGGGTTTTTAAAAATTATATTAAAAAATATATTAAATCATTATAATTACTTACGGTTCGCAAATGACCTCCTTTGTCCAGTCCCCACGAAAATCTTTAACGTCTGGAAAATCCGAAGTGTTCATTGGAATATCCTGATGCGGGCCAAAACTGCACCATAACTTAACATCATCGGTAGCAACGTCGTCATTTAACCCTAAGACAATGTGCATTTTATGTTACATGAAACGGGAAAGAAAAACACTTCTAGAATATAGAATCTTATCTTATAATCTTATCTTATCTTACCTTGGTCTGGTTGACTATTAAGTTGAATTCCGACTCCAGCTCCTTTTGTGCAAGTGAAATACTCATATTGTGGCCAGGGCCTTGGAGGCAAATATGGTGATACAGCGCCAATATAGTCTTTATCACTTCTGTCAGGCGGTTGACAAACCATAGATATTGATGTTAAACCTGCGTGATCTACCAACTCTTTTCTTCCCAAGGATTCATTCACCATTCTTCTAAATCCTATGATTCCCGTTGCATAATATTTATCCGGACATTCTTGCATTCCTTCCCATTCTCCAACGTCGGTAATTTGAGGAGAGTTTACGATTATTCCACCGTCCACCGACTCTTTGTCATCTGGGTGAGCTTCTGGGTAGCCATGAAAATCTACAGGTTCGCGATCACGCGGATGTTGAGGGATGCCCGGTTGCTCAATATCTTTATCAGCCATCCAACAAGGTTTCGGGGTTGGAGCATCTTCTTTTTTAGGTGGCTTCACATCCATAGGCGATTCCGTTACGTCACCAGCTTGCGACATGGTCGATGTGAAAAACTTATCGGTGGCAATCTCAAAATACCCACATTCTCCAAGAAGTTGATGGAAATCTAGTTTGGTATGAGGTGGAACGTTAACCGAGAGCGGAAAAGATTGCTTCTCATCGTAAATCGCAGGGTCTGGATTCTCCCACTTGTATTGGCAATCAGAGCATGGGAAGTCGTCCCTGAAATGGGCTTTCAGGTCACCCTTCAAGCACTCAATTTGGTAGCCAATTGACTCATCAAATTCGATGGCGTCCTGGTTTTTAGCGAAATCCCTGGAAAGTCCTACCGTCACGTTGAATATACATTTTCGGGGCTTGTCGTAACCCAGATTATCGCATTCTCCGACTTGAACTGATTTTTCTGTTGGAGTACAACTGGTGGCTGGGTTAGGAACAAGACAGCAGTGGGCTTTAATGCTATTAAAGCCAGTGTTATCAAATTCTTTAAAGCTTTCTGCGTCTTTAAACTGTAGTGCTTGAGGAGCCATTCCACAAAGGGCGTGAAACGGCTTGCAAATCTGCGGCGTTGTCCATTTCCCATTTGTCTTTTCATCTGGAGTCCAAGTTGTGGGGTCATTTGCAACTCTAACTGCGTCAGGAAGTAAATGGTCATAAATCGGAATTGCTCCATAGGGTGATACCTCGCTGGAATCTTCAACAGCGGGTGGATTTGAGTCATCATTAACTGGGCGCGCATCTTTCACTTTCTTTGATTTCCCTGTGCCATCTCCAGGAGTTGTTCCATCGGTTGGTGACTTTGGATCTGACCTACCCGTACTAGGCCCTTTTCCTCCCTTTGCAGGTGTTCCTGCATCTTTTCCTTTTTCACCCTTTGGAGCTTTTACACTGGCTGAAAAATAATTTTCCAGTTGTAAATTATTAGCGGGGAAATGTAGTAGAAATTAGTTATCAGGCATTTAAAAAAATTATAAATACAAATTACCAGGCGCTATCCCATCCCCAGTAACGGAAATGGGTCCTCCAACCGAACATAGTAGCTTCACATCCATCGTCGCCCTATCATCCGATGGCCCTTGATTTGGTTGCTGTTTCAGCTGGAATCCTATCACCGCCCCTTTTTCACAACTCTTATCAGGTTCCTTATCCCAATTTACCTTGTCTCCAATTTTCGGCGTTCTCAGCTCAACTTTATCAGTCAAACTGTTATCCGGAGTTGAGCAATGGAGCTCCACACCAACTACCCCCATTTGATCTTTCTTCTGTTCAACTCTGGCCAATTTGTACCCTTTCACGTAGGTCCCATCCGTGCAATTTTTCATTTTTCGCCAGTCCCCAAAATCTGACGGTTATTTATATATTATTTTAAAATATACTAAACTTAATTAGGATTTAATATGCTAATAACATCTGTTTACAGTCTATTAGGTCGGATTAAAATTATAATATTAGTAGAATTATTTTTGTGGTTTAAAAATTAAATTAAATTTAAATAAATTCGACTTTATTTTACGGACTGTTTACCAAAAACATTTCTTTATAATTATTTATAAAGTAATACCTGTGATTTTCGGGCTCTGAATTACCGTCCCGTCCGGAGTCGGCATTTGGTTTTTGCTTGGCTCCTCATCGTGAAATGGAGTCTCAATGTATTCATCATCTTCTCTGGGTCCACCAACTTGTCCATCAATGGGAAAGGTATCCATCCAGCAAACCTCGTCAATCGGTGTCGCAATCAAGTTGGTCTCCAGCGGCTTCTCAGTTTCCGCCCTGTTCTGCGTCACCACTTCGATAAACTTGTCGGTGTAGACTTGGAAATATCCACAAGTTCCCACGATCTGATACACTTCAACTTTAACTTTGGGTGGGATTTGCATTGTCTTTTGCTGGTTATTCTCAATCTTCATCATGTCCAGTGTCCACTCGTCTGACCAGTTGAATTCGCACATTTCCCCGCAGTTATCCCCAAAGTTTTTCCATAGCTCATTCAGCACACAGGGCAGGGTGTAGCCTATGCTTTCCATGAAATGAATTTCGTTGGTAAACTGATCAAAATCTCGGATTAAAATTGAGCGAATGTCAAATGCGCAGATTTTCTCAACATTTGCTTTTCGATTGTCACAGGAAGCGACGAGCACCCTTTGCTCTTTGGGTGTGCAGGTTGCTGCCGGATTCCTAACTTTTTTACAAATCCCTTTGACATTTGAAATGCCCTGGTTATCCCCTCCTTCCTTGAGACCTAGGGTCTTTGCTTCCAGAGCATTTATGGCCTGAAGTGGTTTGCAGACTGCCAGTGGTTTAGCCCACTGGCCTTTAAGTGGACCTGCTTCCACCTTATCATTTGGCCCAGCAATTTTCTTCTCCGGAACTGGGATATTTCCCAAGGGCGCATCATCATAAGGGTTCAAATCACCCCGGTGGTCATAAGCAGGCCACCCAAAGGAGCAGATTAGCTTCAACTGAGCAACCCCCACAAGGTCACCTTCCCCTTCGGTTAAGGAGTTCTGCTGATATCCCACCGCAGCTGAGCCGTCCATACAATCATATTCTTCCAATGGGATCCAACTGTCAGGTTGAGGAAAACCGGGAGCTGTCACCGTAATATTTCCCAGTTTTGGATCCGGCATCTCAGTTGACCCCGGATTGGAACAGGTGACCATTGCTCCAACGAGACCTGCCGAATCCCCATCCTTTTTCCAACGTTTTCCCCGAATTCCTGTGAAATATTGGGAGGGTTTCTCGCAAACTTTCATACCACTCCAATCACCAGCACCTTGTTTGGGACCGGGTGGGCCTGACAAAATAGAATTTTCCGGGTTATCTGGATCCTTCACAAGGTGTTTTGAAGGGGTTAGCCCATGAAATGTGGGGACTGGACCCTTTGGCGTTTCCTCTGGAAGTTTCATGACCTGCCCGAGCAAGGGTAGACTGTCCATCCAACAAGTTCCCGGTTTCTTCTTTGCTGGACCTTTCTTTTGAAGTAAATCTAAGGGGAGTCCCCCATCCTCCGTATCATTCCCACTTCTTTCCTTGAACTGATCCGTATTAACAGTGAAATAGCCGCAAATCCCGAGCGTCTGAAAGACCTCAACTTTGGTCCCTGCTGGAATAGTAATTTCCTGTGGATGTATGGTAACATTATCCCAAACCGCGGGGCTGGCCAGTTGGTCATGATCCGCCCAGTAGGGATTCTCTTTGAGCTTTTCCGCAAAGTTTTCCTTGAGTGGGACCCGCATACAATCAATTGTGTAGCCCACACTCTCATGAAAGTAGATGGAGGGTGCCTCATTCTTAAAATCCCGTTGGATTCCCATATCCACCTCAAACACACATTTGCGCTGTTTCTCATTGTCCCGATTGTCGCATCTAGCCACCAGGACTTCCTTCTCCTCTGGAACGCATGTGACTGGGGACTCGACTTCACAGCACTTCATCCTCAGGTCTATTTTTAAAGTAATTAAAGCATTTTAACTTTAATTTTAAGTTGAATACTAAAAATTAAAAAAAAATATTTAACGGTTAAACCTTCAATCCCAACGTTATCATGTTCTGCGTGAGACGGCGACTTCACAAACGGTGGGGCATTTGCTTGGATCCCACAGATCGCAGACAACGGCTCACAAGTTGAGAGCGGGATTTGCCAGGTGGGTGAAGCACGGGGTTCTAACTCATTCTCCTCATCTTCTTCCTCAAGTGGGAGAAAAACGTCTTGGCCAATTGGCTCACCATATGAAGGCGTTATTTTCAGGTTATTTACTCCAACGTCGTCTGAATCTGGACCAAGGTCGAATCCCCCCAAAGCGTTCACATGGAAGCCCACCGGGGCGCCTATATCAACCTTGTTCCATTTCTCCTTACCCCAATCATTTATTGGTTTCATTTTTGGGGTTTGAAGTTGAAGCATCGTTCCATTTTTCTTGCCATCGGGGGTGGAACACCTGAATGCAACGGCCACAGCCCCCATTTTATCATTTTTGTTGTCGTTATTTCGAGCTACCGCAAATTGGCTCAAGTATTCATTATCCGGGCACTCTTTCAGTTCAATCCAGTCATCATCCAAAGGTTCAAATGCGATTCTCAACGGGGAGTTGAGCATCTTGTCATTGTCTTTTATGTTCGGGACTGCTTCCAGCAGATCGGTAGTCACCGGTTTGGCGTGAAAGGGGACGTCAATCGGCTCAAATCTATCGGGAAACCGAACTTGACCTTTAATTGGCGTGTTATCTTCCCAACAATTTGGCTTAACTGACTCAGTTGCGGTTGGAAACGAGAGTGGATACTTGGCTCCACCTTTAACCGCATCTTCATCTGGTTCCGTACCACTTTCGTCGGTTACTTTTACAAAGTCGTCGGTATAAATTTTGTAAAAGTTGCAGAAGCCATTCGTCTGATAAATATCGATACGAGTTTTAGGGGGAACAGTAATCACTTGTGGTTGGTAGGTAGTATTTTTCCAGAGCTGAGGCGGAGATTTCGCCCACTTATATTTGCAATTTGGGCAGTTAAACTTCTGCAAATTTTTCTGAAGTGGTTTGAAACAGCAATCTATTGTGAAACCAATTGATTCATAGAAATATATCGCATCATCCTGTTTGTCAAAGTCGCGAGCGACCCCCAAAAATAGTTGATATTCACAAGGGCGAACTTTGTCCTCTTCGTCGTTGTCACAGGAAGCCACCAGCTCCCGCTTTTCGCTGGGTTTGCAACTTGCCGCTGGATGCTCCACTGGAATGCATTTAAACACGATCCCGGTTATTCCCACGTTATCAATGGAGGCATCGTATGGTACGGCTTGAACGCGGATGGCACCAATGGCGGTTTTAGGGGGGCAGAAGGCATCCGGCATCCATTCGCCGCGAGGTGGCGTTTTGGAATTTCTGGGGCTATCCCGGTGGTAGCCATAACTACAGCGAATTCTTACCCCGTCTACTGCAATATCGTCGAACGAGCTTTCTTCTTCGTGTTTGACGGAATTTAGCTGGAGACCTATTATCGTTCCTTCCTCACACATGTTTAAATCTGTGTCCCGGTCCCACATGGGCTCTTTTGTGTTTGGAGTTACGAAACTGAGTCGGTTTGCGGATGGAGATACCATGTCTGGAGCGTAACAGGTGAAAGATATCGCAACAATTCCTGCCTTGTCAGATTCCGTGTCTTTGCGGAGACTCGAGACAGATTTTATATATGTTCCTGTGCATAAAAATGATGTTAAAATTCTTAGGAAATTATTATTTTTAATATAAAAAATAACATCATTTGGTTTACCTTTTTCACAATTCTGCCATTCACCCCAAACTCCAGGCATTTCGTGCGTTTCTCTTTAAAAAAAAATTAATTTGTAATTGATTATTTTTTATGTCAATAAAAAAATTCCATAAATATGAATTAATTACTTACGGTCGAAATACAACATGGCCATCATCATTATCCACATAGAAAGGCTTCGAATTTGCTGCCCCCGGGAAAGGTACCTGTTTCCCTTGAAGTTCGGCCACAAGTGGGCTATTCTCAACTTGCCCATTGATGGGTACTCCATCTTCCCAACAAACAGAAATACCTCCTGGACTCAGATCTTTCAACGGAATTTCCCTCATCTCCTCATATTTAACTCCGCGCTCAGTATCCTCAATTATCTCCACAATCCTGTTCGTATAAACTTGAAAGTAGCCCAGCTCTGCGACAATCTGGTATAACTTCACAATGCTCTTTGCAGGAACCAACACCTTTTTCTTAATGGCTGGCGTCAATGTACCCACAACTGCGCTCTTTTCATCCACCCCCGCCCAATCAAAATAGCAATTTGGCTTGCAGTCAATGGTATCAGTGAGACGCCTCACAAGCACCTTTCGAATACACTCCACAGGGAAGCCAATGGAATTGTAGAACATTTCTCGATTCACCAAATCCGGATCATCATTCAAGTGGATCCCAATTTTCGTTTGAACTACGCATTTTCTCACGTCCTTCCCTTTTGAATTATCGCAGGTGACCAAAGGAGCCCAGTTCTCGGTTACTGGAGTAGCTATCCCCTTTTCATCCATAGGGGATTTAATCTGACAGCATTTCAATTGGAGGTTTGAAATTCCAGTATTATCCTTGT
>JAQGAP010004280.1:0-10749 GCA_034697805.1 Orchesella bifasciata
ATATGACACTCGTCCAGATAAAGCCGAGCCGGAATGTATGAAAATGAAAGCGCTTGAGCAGTGAGATTTATTCAGATACGGATATTTGCTTTTCGATATTTCTTGACAGTTTGACAGTGTTTTCTATCTACTTATGGGAGGTCTTGTTACTTTACATTGTTTTGTGCATAGTCTCAACTTCAATGAAAAATGAACATGCATTGTATTTGTAATGAATTGTGTTGAATTGTATATGTATTGAAACCGTGAGTCTGAGAACCGAATAAATGATTTTGTGATGTGTATGATTTTCAGACTTGTGACATCAGATGGAAGGATTGTGATGCTTGAATTCATTTTTGTTTTGATATCAGTGCATTATATCACATCACCTGTATTCAGTACTTTTCGAACGAGACCGAAATACTAGCTATTAAAGAAGGTGAGTGTTGTTAGTTGGGAAGCGAAAACATTACTGATTAGATTATTTTGTGTATTTAGCAAACTTCATGTAGCCATCATTATGCAATGTTCACTTGAACAAACATTTTTTTAATTTTTCAGCCACAGAGCTAAGGAACGCTAACAATGAACGAAGATTATGCCAGATATGCAAGGTTGCAAGTTTCAAAGAGAAGCGTTGGTACCGGATGCCGGTGTTCTTTGGAGTGACAAATCAAAAGTCAACGACTGGATAAAATCAAAGTGAAGCCATAGAAAGGACGGTACGGTATTTACATATTTTTATTAGGTAGATGAGGTTTTGACATGAGAGATTAGCATAATAATACAATGTGGCCAAGTTTACTCATGTTAAATTAAGCTAGCTGGATGTACTTCAATCAAATCGCTTCGGGTTCTGACTTTTGTTTGAATTTGAATTTTTAGGTACATGGACGAACGAGCGCTGTTATTTTCAAACTATCAGGGATCAGTCCTCAGTCAAATAAGGGATGTGAGTTTTTCAATCTGAAGAGCTGCGTCGTTCGGAATTCCATTTTTTTCATGTAGTATGCATATTTATAAACATTTTTTTATGTAAGCAGTTGGCATTGGCTTGGCAGTATCAAGTATCAATTTTAACCAAATTTTTATGATTACAGAACAACTTTCGTACAGACTGCCGAGTTACTCCTCCGTTGTATACACTCTGTATGTAAGTTTCCATTGCATAATAATTAAGATTATTTTCTGTCTTTAGGTTTAAATCTAGAATTGTATAAATATGTATTTATTTTATGTAGATTCAATTTCCTCCGTTATGCTGTGCCATTTCTCTCTCTTTCTTTTCCCAAGTGGCTCTACAGATAAGATCGAAGAAGTGCTGAAGGATTGGATGATTACAGATCGCGTGGTTACATGCGAGTGAGAAGAGCATCTTGTAAACATCCTCTGTACATCGATCGAAGTACATGGTTTTATTTGTATGTAGTCTGTAGTGAACCACTTTAGAGCTTTAGAGAATCAGAATAGCTTCAGTGATAATGAGAAAAATCAGGAAACCCGAATAAAACGCGACCCTCTTTTGTACAACACTTGTCGCTAAACTTACTGAACAATTGGGGTAATGTATAGAAAGATATGTAGCTAGTGCTCTAAAATGAATGAATGTGCTTATGTATTGTATATATATCGTATCGTCCCATTTCCTCTTTATGTCACATCTTTAAATCTTAAAAATACACACTACACCTCTCGATAAAGTATCACATCGCAGCTCATCATCATCTACTATCTTCTACTTTTCTTGTACAAAGCCCTATGTATGTATGTATTATTGTGTAGGTTTTGTCTTTAACTCGTTTCTGTGGGTAGATTTGATATATTACTTACACTCTTTAATGTTCACTCATCTATCTATACATTCCATTGCATTCTCTGCCTGTCTGGGAGATTTGCATTCTTGTTACTGACTTGTGTGACTTTTGTAAAAGCTCCAAAAATCGGAATGATCCCAGTATTATTTTAAATGTGTCCTGGTTGAATAGGTTATATCCGACATTTAGAATGTGGTAAAAAGTTTTTTATGGACGATGATGTTGATGATGATAGTATTTTCTCCCTGTAAAATCTATGGTGGTACTAGTAATAATTTGCTTTATTACTTCCTATCCGTATGAAAAGGCAAATGTTATGTAGCTTAAGCTTTTGCTTTTACTATGTTGTACATTGTAAGCATTCTTCTTTAATCACACTTGTATTGTAATGTGAGTCACATTCACACTCAAGGGTTTCATTTCATGGTAGTTTTCTGATTTTGAGCTGACTCTGAAAACAAATGAGAAACATGTATATTTTTTAGGCATATGTAAATACGATTTGGATAATAACGTGAAATGTGAATGATAGCATGTACACTCATCGTTCACTTTTTCGTTTTCATCTGAGCAGCTGGTTGGCAAATGATGCTTTCTATGTTATTGTGATGTGATAATGTTGAAAGAGAGAGATGGCAATGTGTGAAAAAAGAAAGATGTAATCTATCTGATCTGATATATGATTGTATTTAATAGTGATAGTATCAGTATCAGCCTTCATCGTCAACATCATGTGCGGATTCCCACCAGTACAATGCAGAACTTCAAATCATTTATATTATTAATCCTCCCAAGTCATATCTAGTCGCAATAAGAGTGTTTTGGGTATTAGGAAAAGGAAGTTGATGGTGTATGCCGTAGATCTTGGAGCGTTATAGTATGTGTGTGTATGTGTGAAGATGCAATTCTTTAATAGCCAATACTATTATAAAAAGCTCTTGTTACACAGTTGTTTGTAACTTGTAATAATTATGTATGTATTGTGATATTCGAATCCCCGGAGAAAATCCCTTTTTATTCGCCTACCACCACCACCAGCATAACCACTTACGATTTCTAGCGTAACTGCTTTATTCCGAACCTAAGCCAAGATATACTTTTTGAGTTTTGTCATTAGTAGGCCTCTTAGGATCAACATTTTGATGATGATACCAACAGACTAAAGATTATCATGTGAAGAAGAGATGGAGTGTGAAATAGTGCTGTAACTGATTGAATAGGATGGATAGAAAAAAGTGCTGGTGAATGTTGATGTTAGTGTTGAGAGACATACATATTGTGAAGCAGAAGGACGGGTGGAGCTTCACGCACGTTTATGTTTATAACATTAAGGATGTTAGATAAAATTTGTTGTAGCTGTGTAGCCCTTCTACTAATGTAGTATTTTAATTCGCACCGGTGTATTCTATAAAACATAATTAGTGCGTTTACATTAATACTTTAATGCACGTTATACATGTATGCTAGTAGTACATTCAATAATTCCATGTTTGGATGTTTTGTAACGTATATTTTTATTGCTGTTTCACAAGGTATCGATCGTCTGTAATTTCGTTAGAATAATGAATCCCATTTGAATGAATGAGAAACAGCAGAAGATTTATGAACCAAACATATTTCAGGGATTAGTTAAGTGTGTAATTTTTTTTTTGCGTTAAATTATAATTTCTTGTTGAACATGATACACAAGAGTGAAAGTTGTGGCAAAGAATTGGAATGGAAACAGATCCTTTAAGGGCCTTCAGTTATGGAAGTCCTACGGAAGCAACATTTAGAGGATCGTCTGGTGATAGTGCTGCATCTGTAAGTGGGCAAAGTACACAACCTTCATATCAAGCCGTGACCTTTGCTGAAGGGTCACATCCGTTGACAACCCTTAACCAGCCCGGTGCTGGTACTAGTAGTAGTCCTCTCAGGAAGAAGGTGGGTTGGAAGTCTACATTCTTTACCTTTGCCTTTATTCTGAATCAATTTTATTTTCATATAATATATACTTAACTGACTTTTAGACTCCTTATCCCTTGAAGCCTTTCAGCTTAAGCTCTGACGAAGACATGATTGACATAACACATCAAGGGACCGTGAATGAAATTCACGATCATGAAGAAGACTTGCCACCTCAATCCACGAGTAAGATTTATTTTTAAAGGTTTTAATAGCAGAATTATATACTTGATAGGTAATCAATTGGTTATTTCATCCCAGGTTATTACGACTCGGAGGATATTCCCGGTATTGGCCAGTATGAAGATTTCCATACGATAGACTGGCAACGAGACATAGCTAGAGACCGAATGCGACATCGATATATTGTAAAAAAGCGACAGGATTCAATATGTGATTTAGTCAAAGGAGCCCATGACGCTTGGAGTGGGTGGCTATGTGTCCTTTTGGTGGGTATATGTGCAGGAGCACTTGCTGGAGTTATTGATATTGGAGCATCATGGATGACAGATCTCAAATTTGGTAATTAGATGTTTTAGTTTGCATCAAATTCTTCACCACACTTACACTTCCAAGTTTTCAAACCTTCCATTTTATCGTTTGACTCATAGGAATCTGCCCAGCTGCATTTTGGCTCAATCGTGAACAATGTTGCTGGTCTTCAAATGAAACAGAGTCAGTTCATGGTAACTGCTCACAGGTAAGGACGAAATTTAAATCAAATCGTCTTTATTCCACCAGTTGGGAAACGCTCAACTAGAATTGTAATTTGATTTTCTTTCAGTGGTGGGTATGGTCAGAAATAATAGGTGGTAAAAATTACAAAGAAGGCGCTGCGGCCTACATTATCTCCTATTTATGCTACGTTCTTTGGGCTGTTGGTTTTGCGACACTAGCCGCATCACTAGTCAGAACATTTGCTCCTTACAGTGCTGGCAGTGGTTAGTAAATTACTCGATAAGTATTTGCATTGATTACTCCTTGGTTTAATGTTTGTTATTTATATGCGTTTAATTTTAATTAATTAAGGTATACCTGAAATCAAAACAATCCTGAGCGGTTTCATCATCAGAAGCTACCTAGGAAAATGGACACTACTTATAAAATCCGTGGGTATCATGTTGTCTGTGTCATCAGGATTAATGTTGGGAAAAGGTTATTATTATACATTATAAAAAAATGTCAAATAATATGAAATTCACAAGTACATGTCTTCATGCTGCCCATGTCAAATGTCAACAGAGGGGCCTATGGTTCACATTGCATGTTGTATTGGAAATATTCTTTCGTACTTGTTTCCAAAGTACGGTCGAAACGAAGCCAAGAAAAGAGAAATATTGTCAGCAGCAGCGGCCGCGGGGGTGTCGGTCGCTTTTGGCGCACCTATTGGAGGTGTGCTTTTCAGTTTGGAAGAGGTAAATTCTTTATCATAGCATTACCAATAAATTATGAATAATTATGATTGATTTAATTGAACATATGATAATAGGTGAGCTACTACTTTCCATTGAAAACGCTGTGGAGATCCTTCTTTTGTGCTCTTGTCGCTGCATTCGTACTTCAGTCTATTAATCCGTTTGGCAACGAGCACTCTGTATTGTTTTATGTTGAGTACAACAAACCATGGATATTCTTTGAGTTAGTCCCGTTCATCGGTCTTGGAATCATTGGAGTAAGTACACATTTAACATAAAAACGATTTGGTGTAGTTTCATTTTTGTCATTTACCATGTACAAACGTTGTTCTTTTTCAGGGCCTAATTGGAACTTTGTTTATCAAAGCTAATATCTGGTGGTGCAGATATAGAAAAACATCAAAGTTGGGACAATACCCTATTACGGAAGTAATTGTTGTGACACTCTTGACTGCAGTTCTTGCTTATCCCAATCCTTACACTCGTATGCCAACAAGTCAGCTCATTTACTTATTGTTCTCGCAATGTGGACTGTCTGTCAAGGATGACATTTGGTAAAATACACACTTACTACAACGTGCTTTATAATGAACAGTTTGCAAAGTTTTCTATATATTTGAAACTGAACTTTAAATAATTTGTTTACTAGTGACTACAAGAGGAACTATGACAGAGCACAAACAGGAGGTGTAGAAATGGCAGAAGCCGGACCTGGTGTTTTCAATGCAATATGGTTGCTGCTACTTGCATTGGTTTTCAAGTTCATCATCACAATATTCACTTTCGGTATTAAGGTACCCGCTGGTCTGTTTATTCCATCTTTGTGCTTTGGAGCAATTGTTGGAAGAATCGTTGGAATCGCAGTGGAACAACTTGCATTGTAAGTAAACGTAATTGGTGAAAGCATTCATCGGTTTTGATTTTGAATTAAGATATGGATTATATGAAAATATTTGTTCCTACAATTGTTGGAATTGTTTTACATTACAGCGTCCACTCAGAATTGTGGTTCTTCTCTGGAGAATGTTTGAAAGGTGAAGATTGTATAACTCCCGGACTATATGCAATGGTTGGTGCAGCAGCCGTACTGGGTGGCGTGACACGAATGACTGTTTCATTAGTGGTCATCATGTTCGAGCTAACAGGAGGAGTTCGGTATATTGTGCCATTGATGGCTGCAGCTATGGCGTCAAAATGGGTTGGAGATGCTTTGGGCAGACAAGGTATTTATGATGCACACATCAATCTTAATGGTTATCCGTTCCTGGATTCGAAAGAGGAATTCGGGCATACTACATTGGCAGCTGATGTGATGCAACCTCGGTGAGTCATTGGAATAATGTTGTTCGAATTTGAATAAAAACTTTATCTTGGTCTAGGAAAAAGGTATATTAAGTAAGTAATAATATGTATTTTTTCCAGCCGCGGAGAGCCATTGTGCTACGTAACCCAAGATTCCATGACGGTGGAAGATGTTGAAAATCTTTTGAAGGAAACGGAACATAATGGATTCCCCGTAGTCATTTCTCATGAGTCGCCTTTCTTAGTCGGGTTTGTCCTTCGCCGTGACCTAAATCTCGCAATTACAAATGCAAAACAGACAATTGAAAGTGTTGATAGCAACTCGTTGTGCTGGTTTACCAACCATCCACCTGCTGAACAATCAAGGACGGTTCGTGTAAGTGAAAAGACGCAACTGTCGTGATAATTTTTATTTTAAAAATTGATTGAATATGCAATTATATGATATTTGATTCTTTTTCAGCCATCTTCCACGCCCGTGAAACTCAAAAAGATCTTAGATATGGCCCCTATAACTGTAACGGATCAAACACCAATGGAAACCGTTGTGGATATGTTTAGAAAGCTAGGCTTAAGACAGACACTTGTGACGCACAACGGGTATGACTGTTTACACATTTTAATAAACTTAATATACCGAACTAGCCATATATAATTGTATTCGATTCTACATGCATATTGTTCATTGCAGGCGGCTGTTGGGCATCATTACGAAGAAAGATGTTCTTCGTCATATCAAACAGATGGATGACGAGGATCCAAACTCAGTTTTATTTAATTAGAAATTCGTCCAAATATTACTTATATTCGATCCTTGAATTTTGCTTCCCATTTTTGTTACCCGAAAATCCGCACTTTCCTTTTATATTTATAAACAACATTGATCGACCTTTCTCGCGTAACCTTGAACTCCTTTGACATTGCATTAAACTACATAATATTATATATTATATCATTAAGCTCTTTCACCACGTTTTTTGCCCATTTGAAATGAAAGGAACCCCAGAATGTGACGTTATGATGAACAGACAACCTAACTAAACAAATGTACGCTGAATGAGCAAAGATTGTATTTGTTTTTAAAAATCTGAAATGCAAAACTGATGAGGGTGTCTAGTAAAATATATTTACTCTGTAGTAGACTTTGATTTGCAGGTTCCATCGTTGAATTTTGTAAAAAGTTATAAAATACGTAAACAATGGGGTGAAAATTATACTAATTATTTGTTCCATTTGAAACGCATAAGCTGTTTAAACCTTTCTTCCATTGTTATTATTACTGATATAGTATGAAGATACGATAGCATTTGTATAATGCACCATGATAAGGAAAAGCCATTGAATAAAGATAGTATATTATATGATAATTATTCGAATTATTCAGATCACTACATATGACACAAACAAAAATAACTTGAATGTTGGGTATCTCACCCACCTAAAATCGCGACTGCATCTACTAGTTTTTAAGACTATAATATAATTTTACTTACTACTACTTTCACCAAAGATGCTTGCCTGTGTGGCATTCTTTACTAGCTTTTAAATTAGATGGAAAATGGTTAGGCGGACTAGACAATAAATTTATACCTTATATACAAAGGAATAAAAAAAAAAAATTTTTTAAAGTTGAAGTAATTTAATTTAAGTTTAATTTATACAATGCGAGTTTTACAATACTGGTTTACAAATCGTTAGATACATTACACATACAAAACGCCGACGCAATTCACACGTCAATTACTGTTTCACACAACGAGTTCATAGCAAAAATAATACGTTATGAAAAATAACAATAATTTAATTGGGATGGTTAACAGTTGTAGATAGGCTTTTTATTCTTAAACACTTGCCCGGATCCTGGTGATACGCTTTACAGAAGTTCTCGTCTGGAAGTGAAAATACATAATTTAGAACCTGTTTGATAAAATTAATAATTATCAGCTATAAAAACGCAAATGAAATTTACGTACCGGTGCAGCGAAAGTTTTTGTCCACCTTAAATAAGGCCTCGGTGTATGAACTCATAACGCCAACATACGCTCGGTCCTCAACGGCATTACGATACAATTTGTTTCTCTCTTTCTTCATTTCTTCCGCATTTGCATTCAACTGGTCAACTTCGGCCAGCTTGCTTACATTTAAGCTTTTTAAGGATTCTGTTTTTTCCTTGTTTTCCTTTAGTGTGGCTTTTACGTTGTTTTTTAGATTCAGAGTCTTGGTTTTCCAATTTTCCAATTCCTCTATAATTTAATAAATATAAATAATTTACATCTGTACAATAATTTACTATTTCATAACTTTTTGTTCCCAAATCCACAAGCTTTACTTATAAGTTGCTTTCTTTACACTTACCTTTCAACTGGTTTTCTGTTGCGAGCAGCTTTTCAAGTGTTTTCTTTTTCGGAGATGTCGTCTCTAAACAACTAGTATCAAACAGATCCTCAGACATGCCAGATACATCGCTTCTCCCTAAACTGCCACGATTGTTTTTTAACTTTTTCAGATTCTTCTCTTTTAATTGCATTAACCGGTCTAATGGAAACAATGATGACGTAGGTAAATCAGGAATTTTCGTCGAGTCGTACATCGGACGAGTAGTAGTTTTGGTGGTGAGAGTGCTTTGCCTGTAAGCTCCAGAAAGGATGGCATTCCTCTGAATTACAGAAGTGTTATTCATAGTATTAGTAATATGTAAAGTTTCTCATTGATGATTAACTTTTTCGATAATTTTAATTGTAACTACACTCGTCTGTAGTTACAGGCGTTAGTTAGCCTTCGGCCGTTATTGTAATTAGATCGACATACCCCAATGAATGATGCTTGATCAGCTCCCATTCCTACAAATGTCTGATTGGTCGCACCTCCACGCAACGGAGCAGGAGTTGGCACAGTGAAGGTCGCCCTTCTTGGATTTCTATTTCTTGTACTGGAATATGTGT
This sequence comes from Orchesella bifasciata, assembly GCA_034697805.1. Lineage (NCBI taxonomy): Eukaryota > Metazoa > Arthropoda > Collembola > Entomobryomorpha > Orchesellidae > Orchesella > Orchesella bifasciata. The sequence goes on from JAQGAP010004280.1 coordinate 9,400, forward strand.
CGTTCATGATGATTGATGATTATCTGTAGAAAAATCATAAACAATAATAAAGTCGCAACATACTTACAATCAACAATGCTTACTTATTCACTAAATTGTCCCACAAATCAACATTTGCATGTAGAATATTACCTTTAACCGTTATCAGTTATCCAACTTCCTATACAATTTCCTCTGTATCAAAATCAACTCTTGCAAAATGTACTACTTCCAACTTTACTCACAAAAACACTGTCAACACTTCTGCAATCAATATTTGACTAAACAACAACAAAATCAGTGACTGACTTCACTTCTTCAGACCACCGTGATGTTTTGGCAATTGTGTACATTTGTCTTCTGTCTTTTGTTTGACTCTAAAGACAAAAACATTCAACGGTCTTCATACCTTTGGCGCACCTCTGTGCTTTGAACGAGACCAACCGCGATGCTTAGCTTATGCATAGATGTTTATGTTTCATTTATACACATCTTTTTTAGGTATGTATATTCATGATCAGCAATCAGCATGTGGAATTGTGTATATTGTGGATACGGAAACGAAAACCGGTGTTGTTTTTATTTAGGAAAGGTGCATTTACGAACATTTACGGCTAATTCGAAGTTTGATGTTTGGACAGGACCTAAACGCACATGTACGAGAGTTATCTAGTGATGTGACTAAAGTTGGAAGAGAAATAGGAACGGATTTTCCCCAATTTTTTGAAGAGTTTTCCTAATTGTATTATTGTAGAGTGTGAAAATGTTTGTCCTCTATGAAATGACACAAGATGTTCGAATTGATCCAGTTAATTTGGGTCAGGATCGGACGGAAGCGATAACAAATGAGTTGAATCAAAGACTGTCAAATCGGGTGATGCTCAACGTAGGTCTTTGTATGGCATTGTGGGACATTAAGTCAATTGGTGCTGGAGTGATTTATCCAGGTGATGGTGGTGTTCATTCCAAAGTGGTTTTTCGGTACATTGTATTTCGACCCTTTCTGGATGAGATTATGGTGGGGAAGATCAAGAATTGTACTCCTGAGGGTGTTCATGGTATGGATAATATTGTAATGTCATCTTTTTACTTCATTTCAACGAACACATGCTGATCAAGTTGTTTTTTGTTGTTGTTGTTTTTAGTTACACTAGGGTATTTTGATGACATTTTGGTGACACCAGAGTGCCTACAGTATCCCTCAAAGTTTGATGAAAGGGAGCAGGTTTGGATATGGGAGTATAAGGCTGCAGAAGACGATGAGGTCCATGAAATGTACATGGATAAAGGAGAAGATATCAAGTTTAGGGTGCAAAAAGAATATTTTAATGATACGACTCCAATGCCTGATACAAATCCTCAAGGTGTGGG
>JAQGAP010004281.1:0-10748 GCA_034697805.1 Orchesella bifasciata
ACTCCTATTTCCACATAAATCGTAGGTTTTCTCCTCTATATTTACTAGCTTATATATATATTGTTACCTCTATGGTTCGAAATACATAAATTATTATCCTAAATTCATCTTAAAAATTACTTGTCACGACGATATCCATTTCTTCCTTCTGAAACGAAAACCCAAAATGATTCTGTGCATGAAAGTTTAGTTGAGCGACCAGAAGCCGCGTTATCAAATCTTTTACTTTAATACCATCTCCGTAGCTCGATGCTTCAACAACGGAGCTTTATAAACATACGCAAGAACCAGTATGTGGGTGACATTGGCGCAGTCAAATAATCAGCGATTACGTCTTTACAATCCATTTGGAGTCCAGCCAGCCCATACTTATCATCAATCTGGAGAGATCAGGAGCCCGTTTCTCCAATACACCCGTTTTCACAGTGTACACCTACTCCAGCATCCCCTTCACGGTTTCGTCATCAAACTCCTCGATAGCAACCTCCTTCTTAAAAGGAACCTGACGAAACATAGCAGCAAAAACTGGACTTTGGGCTGAAAATAAGAATGGGAATGAATGATCATCTGAGGCTTCCAAAAGCTAATTTCCTGATGGCTTTACGCACCTTTGAGGATAATGCTGTGAGCAAATAAATAAGAGCCGGTCAGCTTCACCAAGATTTTGACATCAATATTGTTGAACAGCTTGGCAATATCTTGAACAAAAGCTTCGTTATCCTGCTCTGTTATCCTGTCTCCCTTCAGCGGAAATAGCACGACGTCATCCAGCCTCCTTACTGTGCTTCACCTCTCGAGTTGTTGACGACGTTCTGCTCCACCTCCGTCATCAGCGGGTGTGAACCCAGTCCCGCTCCTATACCAGTCCGAATGATAATGAAGGCATTGTTCGGTTGCCTAAATGGTTCAATAAAAACCAGCTTTAATTTAACCACCCCTTAAATAAACATCATCTGTTAAAAACCCCAAATCGGAATCAGCCCCAAGGAAATGGTCTGTTTGGACTCTCAGCATAGGATTCTCCATGAGCTCGTTTGGGAAGGTTTGGAAGATGCTGCTGGAGAGGATCCAGTGGAAGTGTTTATTACGCAGCTGAATGCATTCAGCAAGTTATAATTTTACATAGTTGTCTGTCTTTCTGTCTGTCCGTCTGTCCGTGTGCACTCTCCTGGCCACATACATTGACCGATTTGGACCAAATTTAGCACATAGTTAGTACTCCCCAAGGGGACCTCTGGGAATAACTTTCAGCCAAATCGGTCGCGCGCTTTGAAAGTTATGCGCGCGCAAATACAAAAAGTCATCAGATTTGGCTGAAAATGAGTATGTAGGGGTAGTTTGAGATGCTGAATCGAATGGTTACAATAGTTTAAATTTAAACTTACAAATTCATAGAGTTTTAAGCGCGTAAATTCAAAAAATCGCTTAATGCATGAAATGATCGCATTAAATGATCATAATCGCACGAATTGTCATTTATAAGCGCATAAAATGTCGTTCAGAATAACAAAACGCGTACAACTGCGTTTTTCAGTCCACTTACGTGGCTTTTGTTGGCTCCTGGCTCTAAAATTACAAGTATATTGTGGATTATGATGGGAACTAAGATTTTTATTGAACTTACATGCAGTCAGTGCTCACGCCGTTGATTAACGGCAAAATGACGTTAATTAACGTCATAAAAAATGCCGCTAATTAACGGCAAAATGACGTTAATTAAGGATAAAAATACTTTGTGCCGCTAATTAATGGTAAAATGACGTTAATTAGCGGCATTTTTTGCTAATTTTTAGTAAATAATTTTGTAACAGATTGTGTTAAAGAGTAACAACAATTAAAAATCGGATTAAGTAATTTCACTAAATTTAACAATTTTTCACCGTGCAGCATTTAATTTTTACCGTGTGGGTTTTTTAATATTGATTTTAACCTTATAATAGGAAATTTTTGCCGCTAATTAACGGCATTTCTACCTTATTTAAGGGCATTTTAGGTATAAAACTATTGTTATACCTAAACTGCCGTTAATTAACGTCATTTTGCCGTTAATCAACGGCGTGAACACTGACTGACATGGGAAACACGATTGGAGCGGCAGCAGCGAGAGTTTCGTTCCTGTTCCTGAGTCTGCAGAATCGGGAGAAAAATTTTGGACTGGCTTGTGGAGTTAATCTGCTTCTCCATCCGTTTGATAAGGATGAAATGCCAATGGTTGTATCTCCGGAAGGTCGTTGTAAAACGTTTGATGCGAAGGCGGATGGATTTGGAGGGGCGGATGGATGTGAAGTTTGGTTTTAAAACGACTTTCGGATGCTGTCAGGGATGGGGATAAGGTTTGGGCGCTAATCAGAGGCTCTGGAATGACACAAGAAGGAGTGAGCAAAAGCATGGGAACTCCAACTGTCCATTGTGAATCACTTGCAATGGAACAAGCTCTTCAAGATGCGTCAGTAAATCCAGCGCTTGTGTCATACGTAGAAGCGCATGGAACTGGGACAGCTGTTGGGGATCCAATGGATGTAGCTGCGATTGCTAAGGCTTATCATTCCAAGCAAAGAAAGAAGCCGTTGATTATTAGATCCGTGAATACGAATGTGGGGCATACTGAGTCTTGCTCAGGAATCACGGGGATTATGAAGGTGGTGCTTGCCATGCAACGAGAAATAATCCACCCTCACAGAAATTTTGAAACCCTGAATCCGGCAATTGACCTAGGAGCGGTGCCTGCAACAATTCCACTGAAGCCCGTTGACTGGAAAAAGCGACAAGGAATCCCAAGGTTGGCTTGAGTCAGCTCTTTCGGGATCACTGGAACAGATGCGCATGCGATTATTGAAGAGTCGCCTACACTTCCCCCAAATCTATTGACAAGTACTTCACTTTTCGAACGACCGCTCCACATCATGAAGATTTCCGCTATAACTGATGACGCGCTGGATATTCTTCTGGAAAATACTAAGAATTACCTTGAAACAACTCAGTGTGAGCTCAAGGATCTGGCGTACACAGCCAACATTGGAAGGGCCGACTTTTCCCAACGAGCTATTATCATTGCCAAATCAAAGGAGGAGACTATAAAATGCATCGCGACAAATAAATTCCTGAAAGGAGAAGCAGATCCGGAGAGTATTGGACAAATTTGTTTCCTGTTCACAGGACAAGGTTCACAATACCCCGGGATGGCAAAGCAGCTCTACGAAACGAGTCCAGTGTTCCGAATGCATTTTGAATATTGCCAAAAAATACTCAAAAACAACTACAGCATTGACATCACTCAAGTATTGTGGTCTGAAGCCAAGTCAGCTGAAGTGAGCAAAACGATTGACAGCCAGACATCAATTTTCTGCGTGGAATACGCTCTTTTGAAATTATGGGAAAGTTGGGGAGTCAAGCCAGACTCTGGGAGAGTTTGCTGCTGCAGTCTGTGCAGGAATTTTAACTGTTGAGGATGCGATCATGGTTGTAGCTGAAAGAAGTCGGCTGATTGATCAATAACCTCGTGGGAAAATGCTTGTAATAAAAGCGGACAAGCAAATGGTTGACACGCTGTTGAAGAAATTTTCTGCTGGGGATCAGACCAAGATGCTTGACTGTGCTGCTATTAACTCACCTGAGCAAACGGTAGTGGCTGGCGACTCTGAAATTATTGTTCACTTTGGGAGTTTTTGCAAGGAAAATGCAATTAGGTGCATTGTTTTGGAAGCGACCCACGCATTCCACTCCAAACACATCCCATCCTAGATGAATACAGAAAAGTTGCATCAACCCTTAAAAAGCAGAGGAAACGACTGCAAATATATTTCCGGTATGAGAGTAGATGTGACTGATGCTAACAAAATGGATTCTGACTACTGGGTTGAGCACACAAGGGAAATAGTTAATTTATTGTAGGCCAGCAGAAATGCAGTGAAGCTCGGCTGTAAGGTCTTTATTGAAATAGGACCACAGCCGACTTCCGCGCTGACGATGATGAACGATGACACTCCGCTGGTTTGCTTGCCTTCCCTGAGAAGAAACGAGAATGAATGGGAGACGCTGTTCAACACGCTTGGAAAACTGTATGTGAAGGGATTGAATATAGATTGGAGGGGGTTGGATCAATTTTGCAATCGGAGGAAAGTCACTCTTCCGAACTTCATTGGAAGGAAATACTGGCCGGATTTGGTAGCTTCAACTGGTTCCACGATCCATCCTCCTTTGGGAAGCCCCATTTCCAACGCATCGTCTACAAAACTATTCCAATCGGGTCTGAATTTGAGCGCATTGGAGTACGTCAAAGATCAAGCGATTGGAGACAACGTGATAATTCCGGGCGCCCGCTACCTGGAAATGTGTTTAGCTGCGGGATTGGCTACAGTTAAAGGATCATCTGACACAATGACACCTCCAAGTCGACCAATGAAAGTAGAAAACCTCTCAATTGATGCCCCGCTATGTCTCACGGACTCAAAAACTTGTCAGATGCAAACGGTGGTGGAGCTCAATGAGACTGGAGAGAATGAGGGGGACTGGAATGATATGAAAGTGAGCATTTTCAGGAAAATTGAATCTGAATCAGGAAAATGGCTGCCTCACGCTCGTGCTACTTTTTCACCTCTTCCAACTGCTGAAGAGAAGGAAGTTCAGTTCGACATCAAGCAATTCAAGGAAACTCTCAAGTGTGCTTCAATTGAGGATGAGCTCTCCCAGTTTTACGACAAGTTGGCATCCGTCGGTCTCAAATTTGGTCCAACGTTCCGCAGCATTGAGAAAATATGGAGAAATGGCAACAATCCAAACGAGCTCCTTGCCAAAGTGAAGGTTCCTCCAAATGAGGGACAAAATCAATACATAATTCACCCCGTCGTGCTCGACGCCATGATTCAAGCCACAATGATGCTTCGCCACGCCTCCAACATCAAGAAGAAGCTGTACGTTCCCATTAAAATTGGAAAATTCATCTGGCTCCGAGAAATGGACTCTTCCAAAGACATTTACATCCACGTGAACTCCATTTCTGCCTCCCTCCTGGTAGATTCTTCTAGAGCCGTTCTAGCCCTCATGTCCTCAGTCGAGCTGATTGACACCACTGTCAAGGCCATCGAGTCAGTATTGGATATAGTATTGGAACAGCAAACCATTTCTATGCCGGACATGTGGGAGGAAGTCTGGAGAAGTCAGACGGCCCAACACCCGGTAGTTCTAGCAAGGGTCAAACATACCTGTACTTCCTCAAGGCTCTCTACGATTGCGGGTGGAGACCAGAACTAAACCAAGAATTTAAGGAAGACACCTTCAAACCCAGCTTCGCATTCAGCCTTCCCTCCGACAGTACTTTGGCTTCATTCTTGAAACGTTAGAGGCTGATGGGATCGTCAAGAAAACGGGGGCGAATACTTGGAAAGTAAAAACAGTGCCACCACCCAACCCGGAAGTCGTTGCCACGCTAAATTCGCCATTGTTTACAATTGAACTGGCCGAAAAATTCCCACCAACGTTGTTGGTCTCAAAATATGGCGAGAATTTGGGAGCAATTATTTAAGGAGAGGCCTCTGCCCTCGCTATTTTATTGCCGGAGGAGAACAAAGGGGAGCTGTCCGTCTTCGACTTTTACCAGGATTACGGGAATCTGTTTCTCATCAAAAAAAAAGTGGCTGTATGACCAGTTGTCGTCGTTTCTCCTACATCCGCTCAGTGATGGGGGCTCAACGGTCCATTGTTCAAATTTTAGAGGTTGGCGCCGGAACTTGCAGGTCAGTGTTTTTTAATTGGAAATTACTAAATCTACAACGTAATAGTTGCAGCTCACGATTTCATTTGTAATTCTTTGCAGTTATTCTCAGAGTTTCATCCAAAGTTTGGAAGAGGAAGGAATAGAGTTTGAATACACGTACACGGATATCTCCGCCGCTTTTTTTCCCGGCGCTCGAAAAAAGTTTGAGAAGTATGGGAAGTCGATGATATTCAAGAAGCTGAACATCGAGGAGGATCCCCTTCAGCAAGGGTTCGTTCCTGAATATTATGATTATGTTTATGTCGCCGAAGTGATTCATGCCACGAGGGATATTCGGAAACCATGAGAAATATCCGGTAGTTAATGAAACCCTATGGGAAAATGGATATTATTGATCAAACAAGGGAGAACCGGTGTATAACTTATTTATTTGGGTCCCTCGAAGGATTTTGGACCGGCAACCGTTCAAGACTTTGACCTGAGAACCCGGAACTGTACTCTAGATCCGAAGAGATGGGAACAAGTTTTTAGGGAAACTGGGTTCGAGGTTGATTTCACCTATCCCATTGTATTTGGCTACCAATCGCTGATGAGCATTAATAGATCTGAGGAGCAACAGTTGACTATCATGCCGAAACAGTTGATTTTCAAAACGAAGGTTTGACTACTTTTCCATGAAAAAGCCTGTATTATAATAAAATATAATAAAATAATGATGATAATATGGAGGATGAAAGGAGTGATGTATCGTAATTAATTGTGATTTAATCTAAAACTCAAATTTATTCAAATGCGTGTTGAGCCTTTGGAAATTTTATTCAAAACTATTGTAACCATTCGATTCGGCATGTCAAACTGCCCCTATATACTCATTTTCAGCTAAATCGGACTACTTTTTGTATTTGCGCGCGCATAACTTTCAAAGCGCGCGACCGATTTCGCTGAAAGTTATTCCCTGGCGTGCCCTTGGGGAGTACTACCTGTGTACCAAATTTGGTCCAAATCGGTCAATGTATGTGGCCAGGAGAGTGCGCACAGACAGACAGACAGACAACTCAGTAAAATTATAACTTGCTGAATGCTTCAGCTACGTAATAAAGCGCGGTTTGGCTAACAATGTATGTATAGTCAAACTGTCACAACTCTCTATGCAATTTGTTTAATTCTGATCAAAGATCTTGATCATATTCTTGTTCTAGAAATCGGACAATGGAGCTGTTAATGCATGTGTAAAGGCTGGTTTTATATAGGTGATGGGATGGGATGGGATTTATAGATTGGTATGCATAAATTCTCTGTTAAGTTTTCATGCTATTTTTGGTATACCACTGCCATTTTGTTAGGAAAGAGGTATCGATGATATCATTGTTTATCATCATTCTATCCAAATCATGTTTTCCATAACCAATACCGTTTTTGCGTTCTCCTTTTATACTGCATATTATACTGCATAACCACAAAATTACATTAACCATCGTTCGTCATCCTTCCTATCCCCTTGTTCCCATTGTTGTATTTTTTATGCTTTACTTGGTTCTTCGTTCTGCATCGTAGTTTTTATATAATATCTGTATGGTTATCTTCTATTTTTGTAGGAATGCAAGATGGGCCAAAATTCGAAGTGTTTCAAAGGCTTCTAAAAGAAGCTAAAAGTATATATAGGGGTTCCCGTCGGATAACAATTATAATGTCTAACGCCACGATTGTGCTCTGCGTACTTTGTAATGTATCGGGAGGAGCGACGTGGGATATTAATATTGGTGCCTCAGGGCATCAATATTTTCGTAAATTGCGTAGTTGCCTTTTGCTTGACTGTGTAAGTATTTAAAACACATATTTCCACCTAAAACCAAACTAAACACTCGTAGTATCTTTTTCAATAAAAACAATAAGAGTAAGTAACAGAACTGATCCTTGATTTGTCTGCTCACATAGTGAAAAACATGAACATCAAGCCAGCGACATAACCAATTTACTAACGGATGCTTTAAAAAGGGCCCTAACAATCATTCTTTGTATTGGGAAAGATCGAAAAATAAAATTGCAAGAAATATTACAGGATGTCGAGAATAGCAGTGAAAAAGATGAACACCATTAAGTTATTCGCGTATCTGAGTAAGTAAAACAGCAGCAATAATTCATTTATACATTAACCACCTTAATACGGAATTATAATTTCCGAACTGTGGCTGGGCTAGTGAGGGGCTTGGACATCTTGTCAAGTTATTTGATACTCATCTGCTCTTCTAAAAGGAAGACGTTCTAGTAGCTAACTCAACAATTTCCATTTTGGCTATGTACCATGTTAATTGCCTGATATATAACGACGTTTTAATTTTATGGAACAGGAGTGACAGTAAGATTTAAATGATACAACTATTAATGAAATTCAGATGGCTCTGATTTTTGCAGTGGTTGATCAATGTATCACAATAGTTTTCAGGGTTGTTGATGTCATGCTGATGCTCATCAACATCTGTACAGCCAATCATAGTTTTGTCCAAGCAGGCTTACAGTTTGAAGCTGCAAATGAGCCGTGTTCATCTACCAAAACACAATTTTTGACTTGCCAATCGTCTACTGCCCGGACCACTATCGCTGCAACCGCAACCAGATATGGAACATGGATACATCAGAGTTTAAGTTGGATCGTTTGCTTTGGAGTTTTATGTAAGTTTTGGTTTTGCATTCCCTTTTCCTTATGCCATACTTTAGCAGCAAGCTTGTGGGTATTGGGGGCAAATTGAAAACAGCTTTCTATTTATTTCTATGCAGCTTTTAGATTTCTCGGAGAAACACATTTAATAATTTTATCAGGCCGATGGGGACCTGCCGCTTGGGTTATAATTGATACCTGTTTAAATTATTTACTCTCTAGCAAAAACTATAGTGCCGAAAAGGCAATCAAATGCGTGTCGGACACTCCAGTGCAATATTTTTATGTCATTAACAGATTGGTTTTAAAATGGTACTTGAAAAGGTACCAGTTTCCAACAAAGACAAACTCAATGATTGTTGCAATTGTAAGCTTTTGATTGGCCTTGGTAATTTCTATTAGCATGCATATACATAACATGCAAAAAAATTACTTGAAGCATATCGGAGGGATCACTTGTTTCAGTCTCGTTTTGATAATGATTCCAATTGCAACATCTGTGATTGAGCATCTTTCACGTCTAGATTTGGTGAAAAACTCCGTTTTCCACAGGCAGCAAACGATGCAGCTTACCACAATTGTATGGGGATGGGTATTTCGAAATGAATGGTTTATCGATAATATGAATACAGTTTTAAATACTTTTATTTCCATCGAGGCTAAACGAGTAATTAATTCATTAGGGTTACTCATCGATGTAATTTGTTCCGTGCAAAAGCAATTAAGTAAAGGGTTTGATATACTAGCATTTAAAAAAATCAGAATCTAGATTGCAAATGACTTGCCGTGCAGTTATATAATGTTTTTGATATTTGAAGTTTATGACTAGTGGACTAGTCTTTATGACACACAGATACTAGCTGATTAGTTTTAAACGTTTTCAGAGATTTTGCAGAGGAATAAAGATAATTTTTTGAAACTACAAAACGTATCGCCAATCTATTGTTCCTAACTATAACGTTAAACTTTCATTGTTATCCATCGCATGCGAAATGCAAGTGAGCACACTTTTAATAAATGAGATTTTTGTGCTATGTAATATACACCAAAATATCCTAAATATATCAAATGCGTTCAAATATAGAAGAGAGATCACAGACAACGACGAAGGGCGTAGATCGATAACACTGGCACTGAAAAGGAGATGACACGTTGCCACGAATTGAGAAATTTGTCCAAGCTTTGTCGATTGCTAAACAGAAGGCATAGATAAAGGGCTGTTTATCCAACATTCATTTATGCAAATTGCCACTGCCCAAGTAAGCGAGTTTATTACTAAAAGGAGGGGAGTTTGCTTGATCTTCCAAGCTTATAGCAAATTAGTGATGTTGAATCGGACGATATTCAAAATTGCTTCTCTTCCGTTGAAATAATGTGATCAAGTGCTCCGAAAATACATGTTTGTTGTTTGCAATAAGCATGTGTATGACTCCAAATGTGTTTGTACTCCTATTTCATTTGAGTCATCCGCATACATCCACATTACTCATCATAGCACAAGTTGGTTTTTAAAAAACGTCATAATATGTATGCACTTGTTGCATAATACGCTTGTTGCTTTTGATTTTAAGCGATTTTAGTGTATGAGTTATGGTATTACACTTCTTCATTGTAATACATTATAAACAGCGGTTTGGCTAACAATGCATGTATAGTCAAACTGTCATAAATCTCTATGCAATTTGTTTCATTCTGATCAATGATCATATCTTTTCTTGTTCTAAAAGTCGGAGAGAGTGCTCTTTTAGGAATGCAGTGCATGTGTACAGACTGGTTTATTATATGCGTGATGGAATATATAAACGTGCCTAACTCATTCACCACTCAAAAGGTATAGCCTAAACCTTTTCATGAAAATTTTCGGGATATGATTCGATTCTATTCCCTGTCATAACATGTTCATGTGAAGCTTTCTAACTCTTCACTTGTATGAATAGTCGTATTATACGTTTTTATATCAACACACAGCTAGAAAATTCAGAAGTGATAGGAATTCTTATACTTCCAAAAACACTAACGATGATCAACAACGGTGGTGATGAACAGAGCAATAGCTGAAACTATTTTATACCATATATGATATTATAAACTCCATGCAGCGGAACTGCACAACGCTTCATTTGTAATCATTTTTCCTTGTTTGAATGTTGGAGTTTTTCTATATGATATTATTAAAATTGCTCAACGCCTAAATACATTTACTTCCATTCCATCTCCAGCGAGTTTGCTGTATTCTGAAAGAAATAAAATTGCACGCAAGGAATTTAAGACTTACAGCATCAGGCTTTCAACCAGAGCAAAAGCGGTGGCGGTTATATGGGGTTTTAACTATAGGAGAATCCCGTCTCATGAAGCCCTCTTTGCTCATTGACAATGCTA
>JAQGAP010004282.1:0-10747 GCA_034697805.1 Orchesella bifasciata
ATAATATAATATAATATGAAAGAAGGCGTTATCCGTGTGTGAAAGTAAAGTAGATAGCATCACTTACTCCGGTTGCAGCATACATTATAGCCTCCACGTTGGCTCGCTTATCAGTCTTGTTCCCCCCATTTTCTTCGTTATATGCTTTACTCATACATTTATTATTTTATGAGGCTTGGTTTTACATCGTTTGCTTGATAATTGCAATAAGAGTGTTGTAATTTATTGAGCTTTGTTACTTATTGCAATCCACTATGACATTCACAATTTAACTGCAGCTATTTTTTTATCTTTCTATTCTACGTAATCACATGAAAGACAGACCGTATATCACATGCGGTCTCATAACCCGGTTACCTACTTTATCGTCGAAAATTAATTTGCGATTAAGGATGAGATCACTAATTACTTATTTAACTGTACTATTGTTGTCTTATGGAAGTACATTTTTTCATCTTCGCCTAATGGTTACATTAAATTTCATTACAATGTCTGGTTTCATTTTCACTTTGTGCAGATAAGCAACCTGTTGAAATCACACTAAACTACGAAAAAACACAGTAAAGGAGTACAGTAAAGACTTCACTTAATCCACAGTAAAATTTATTCCCTTTTATACTTTTCATCATTCGGTCAAATTGATATTGTTACATAGTACATAGTCTTCAAATGGAAAATTTTTGGACACAGGCTTATTTAGGTGGCGATTTTTTTGGCATCATTTCCTGCATTTAAAGCTGTTTTCTGGCCGAAAATATTGTGAGGAAGACGATGGCTCCACTTAAAGTCCAAAAAATGTACCCACATGGAGTTAGGGGGCCTTTTTACCCCCAACACCGAAGTTTTTGGGCTAAAGCCTGTGTTCAAATATTTTCCATTTGAAGACTATGTGCATAGTAAATATATTTTAGGAAAATCTTTTGGAAAATTATTTGATATTTTTACAGATAATTTTTGCAGGTAGAAACGCAAATAAAGCATTGAAGAATCATGTTGTTTAAAGCATTAACTCTCTTCTTTCTACTTGGAATGGTTTATGTTTCAGTTAGCAATGAAACAATTGGTATGAAAATAACCCAAATGACCACAAGAACTAAAATATATATTCTTCTTCTAAATGATTGTCGGATAAACTTAGATTGCAACGTTACATTCATATCTAAAGATGGCTGCTTTAAGGACGTGGGAAAATATTTCTACGGAACCGATGCACCTGATTATGAGTTTTGCTTGAAAATAGAGTATGTTTTACCACTTTCCATTTATTGCAACTTATAAAAATTTAAATTTTTGATGAACATTGTATGATTTTTATCAATAGACCCTATGAAGATTACAGAGAAGTGCCCATGGTGAGATGCTTCGAAGGACCCCTTTTTGAAACTTTGGAAGAGTGCTTAAAATGCATTAAAAACCCACGATAATGCAGTATGTACATATTGGGCAATCTAGTGAAAAGTTTTCGGTACTTACAGATTAAACCGCTGTTAAATTTTACAGTAAAATTCATGTTCATACGGGGTTAATTGAATGAATAAATATATCAAAATGAGTTGCCAGTGCCAGGTATTACTTCACACGTGCCATCTGTAGCCATAAAGCATCTTCATACATATATGAAATTCTAACATTATGTAGTGGCTGCTTAATACCGAGCTTGCACCTCAAGGAACTTGTTAAGTGTCCTGCTTTTTAGATTAGGCTAGAAACAAGGTAACAGTAAAATTCAGCACCACATCATTTATATCCAATGCAGTGTCGGCTTTAGCATAGAAAAACTTTCCCAGCTTAATCCCAATCGGATGCATCCATCGTAACTGTCTCTGTTCCAGCTTTTCTATCAACTTACCCCTCCAATAGCGAGTAGTTTCCGTAAAGTAAATCATCGATAGAGATGCATGTATGCGTATAAATACGATCAGCATGTTGATCCAAACCAGAAGGCCAGCATCAATGATGACAAATAATTGAAAATCTTCGTTACTGCGCATTGTGATAACAAAATAGTTACAAATTACACACAGTGTCATTCCTACGCCAGCCAATGTTGGTACGAAAATGTCCATATTCTTGTTGATCATGTCGATCAGCAATTTAGACTTAATGTATCTATTTCTCCTCTTCCTAAACCTGTCGCGAAGACTTAGATTGCAATCATTTTCTTTGCTTTGAGTTCTGGGCAGATTCGGAGACGCTGATAATGCAACAAACCCTTCCATGAATTTGAAAACTGACTGAAGAATTGCTTGCACATGTAGTTTGAGCTGGGTACTGGTTTTGCCGATTGATTGACCAACGCTTAGTCTGAAGTTTTCCTCGGTTTCCGTCTGAATTGTATGCACATAGTCCATCCCTGCGAGAAGTAGTAACGCATGTATTCGCACCAAAAAGTACTAAAGGCCCGTACAATTGGTAGCAAATAGACGACGGGGTACTTCTGGAATGATGTCTTGCAGCTCTGTATTTACTGGGTCCAAGTCTCGTAATAGCGGGTATGAAATACATAATATTAGAAGCAGAAAAACATTCCAGCCATTCCGTAGCCCATTAGCTCGTGAAGATCAGGAAGCCTCGTTGAACACGGCCAGCCTTGACTTGTCATTTATGATACTTTTTTCCTACTTGGGAAATCATTTCTGGACTCCGTTCTATGGTATAGATGGTTACCAAATTCCAAATACTTAAAGAGCAACTTCTTCAGCATTAATTTGGCCGACTTTTTTGTACTGATTTTGAATGCCGTTGCAACGGCGGATGCAGAATATACAAAAAGACACAATCCAGCTTTTAAATAATTCCCGGTAAGCATTTTCTTTGGCTTTCCGAAGTTTGGGTTGGGGATAATTCTCCCATGTAAAACATCGTACTGAAATGAAAAATCGAATATTTTTTGGTAGATTTGCAGTACGTTTATGAAAGCCTCTCCAAATCCCATGGTTGTTAATCCGGATGGTCAGAGTGAGCTACACATGTTCTCTAGAAAGTAAATATATAAATGGGGCAACTCGAAAATATATAAGTTGACAAAAATTGGTACGTTTAAATACACGGTTGGTGTCTTGAATTATGGGTTTTGAGGTGATCAATGTAGCTTGTATGAAAACTGACTGCTTGATAAAATGAAAGCCTTTGTTCCATTTACCGTTTATTTGTGTCAAATTGGGCTTGTTTTAAAAATTGTTTACTAGATGAAGCCGTCTTCAGGGTTAATGATTGTGACGAGAAAAGAAAAATTTGCTACGTAAAAAATGGAGAAATCGTTCCTGACAGAAGCGTGTGTGAAACGAAGGAAAGTTTTGGTACCCCCTCATGGTCATCGGAGAAATTTCGGGGCGTGGAGTACTACCACTGACGAAAGTTCCGCCAAATGCCAAAATCAATGCTAAGCAATACGTGGAGGACGTTCTAAAACCCCTTATTATGAAGGAAATCCCAAAGTTTGATCCTGGAGACGAATCAAATGTGTTCATTCAACACGACGCAGCCTCCAAGGCTGAGCCTCGTCTCACACCGCGAAGAAAACGCAGCAGGATTCCAAGGAGGTGGCACATGCAAATGGCCTAAATACCATAAAAAACTCGGAAATACCCATCAAGTCTCCCAATATAAGCCCAATGGACTTTTTTGGGTTTGGCTTCTTAAAACAAACAATTTGGAAGCGACGCGCACGGACTTTAAGAGACTCTGGAAAGTTTTAAATCAGTACTTCGCCATTGTTAAATTAATTGATCCCAAATTTCACACACTTCGAAATAAGCACTTGTAAAATGCAGATGTGTATTTTACATCGGACTATTGTGTTTCAAGATATTTAGCTTTGAGTCATCAATCTTGGAAGTCGAGTTGGGGGACTACGAGAAAAAAAGTGTTTAAGATGACCAAAGTTATGCTTTTTGTTATCCGGTCGTAGATAGAAATCTGAAATACCTTTTGAACGTTTATTACACTTTTTCACGAGGTCACCCAACTTGACTTCCAGGCTTGATAGCTTTAAAGTTCCATATCTTGGAGTCTAATGGCCCAAATTGAATGATGTTTTTGCGTTAAGTTTTGTAGACATTGCTGCGTATATTCCGGTAACAAACATTGTTACTTCATGCTGCTGATGCATGCACAGGTGGCTCCACACCGAAGGTCACAATTTCTGAAAACCTTTCTATGGAAATATTAAAGTAATATAGTTAAGGATCTTGGTATCCTCAAGTTTATCGATGGTCTTTTATGATAAGGAATGATAGAGTTTGATAATAATAAGATGGTAAATAAAGATGAGAGAGAACCGGAGAGTTGAGAGTAAAGATAAAGAGTGATATATTCTGTTCATCCAATTATTCATCATTCGTCATTCATCATCATTATCATCTTCTTAACCTACATAACTCACGCGTACGCGTGCAATATTGCAGTATCATCATAATTTCTCTAAGTCTAGGTTACACTCATAAAATGATGACGGAGACATCCTCCGTCACCATATAATATGGCTTACGAACTGGTATTGGTCCACTGGCTTGCTTAAAAATTTTAAAATTCGACATTTGTAATTTGGCGCCAAACATAATTTTTGAAAAAATGGCCGAAAAATTCCCCTGGTGAATCAGTTAAATTGTCTCCATACAAAATTTCAGCGCGATCCGTCAATTTTTGGCCCAGTAAATCGGGGTCCTTCCTTCGTCTTTCAAGTAGCCCCAGAACCGTTGTCTCAACTTACCCCAATATGCTTTCAGCTGCGTTTCAGCTAGAATTGAACCAGCTTTCATATTTCATGATAAAAAATAGTCATTGGAGAGATCGAGTTTTTTTGTGTTGATGTCAAAAGAACTTAATGCATAATTATAAAGCGATCACTCAGTTTGATGGTTAAGCATTTATTTTAGTATTATTATATTTAATGGCATTCTCAGCAATAGTAATATAAGGAATCATACAATTGACTATCTACTAAATAAACCAAACTCACACTTTTGAAACAGAAAAATCTTGATATACAATATATTAATTATTATGATCTTTAATACAGCTTACACAAAATATGCAGACAATGTGCGCGATGGCAGTTCAGACGTACAGAAGAATTTCCGTCATCATTGAATCGAGTGATTCGCCAAGAAAACTGTGAATTTCAAACAATTATGTCTCACCTAATAAGAGTCAGTTTCCGTTTTGAAAACTGAATACCAAAATTCAAAAACTTGACTTCAAACATGCAGCCAATTCAAAAACCATACCAAACTTTACTTTAAGTTCGGCCTATTATTATTCAGATCTCATTAGTAATCCGAACAAAATGTATTTATTTAGCAAGCTACCAAAAACTAAATGTTCAAAAAACTATTGCGGATTTTAAAATTTTCAAAATACTGAGAACTGTTTAGTTGTGCATAAGTTCAAGCACAATAATATTAATCCTACGTGAATTTATCAGATTTATCGATTTAGATTGATGCAATTTATTGATACTTCCATAAGTTATAATAATTTTAAAATAGTTTTGTGTATTTTCTACACATGCATGTAAATATGCATCATAATTCGTGAACTCAACTCACATTAGATCATATAACCTTGATTTATGTTTAGTTGTTACAACAAAATTTACAGCCTGCGTTTGTCTATGCACATTTAAAAAAACTTGATTTCAGTGCTTCAGCAAAAGAACGGCATTTAAAATAGCATGTGCATGAGTATTGCCATTTTCTATATCTTTGAATATCCGAAGCATGAATTGGTAGCTTACTATATTCATTTTCTGTCCGTTCCAAACCAACATTTTAGCATTATTTTCAACCGATATCTCCAATAGCTGGTCAACCGCATCTTGGGGGTCATTTCCATTAAAGGTGTTTTCGGTCGCTACGACGCCAGAAAATATTTCAAAAGAATCTTTTCCGTTGGAGATTGCACCCTTTAAGACCTATATTCAAAAGTATTATCAGGTGCGTAAGTCATTTTTTACAATTCTTTTGAACGCCAGAGTAAATTTTTGGTTTCATTACCCTGTTTTCACGTACAACCCAGTAACATTCAGCAATTCTTACACGCAGTGTGTATTTTCCATCTTCGAATGCAGGAATGTTTACTGTAATCATGTTCCCATTCTCTAGCTGTTTTGTGTATAAAGGATAGTCTTCTGTCTTCATGCTCTTCGGATATATGTACGGCCTTGGCCTTTCATAGCATGCTTTGTTGAGTGCATCAGATTTATACCAATGTCCACCAGAGTCAAATATGGAATCCCCACAAATATTAATGGCAAATTTGCCTTCTAAAATTAAAATACAAATGTGTTCAAAATCTGATCATTGGTCAAATCAAAAACTTCGGAATTGTCCCTCACATTTCTTTTTAGTATAGTCATATATACAGCCATAAGCGGAGCACATCGTGTCGCCAAGTATGTTGACACACTTGAAAAAACAATGCTTTGCGTCATTTTTGGAAAGGTAACACTGCTGATCACTGAAGCAGTAAAACCAACCTTGCTGTCTACATTTGTCTGGCATGCCGTCATATTGACTTGTACCTATTGATCATTTGAAAAAACCATGAAAAAAAAAATTTCCTCATGTAATTTTAGCAGGAAAATATTACTTGTTGTGGTCAGTTCTGCTCTTCTATTCAACATGACATCTGGTCTACGAGTAATTGCCTTCCGAACCTCTATTAAAGGATCAAAAAATTATTTTTAAAGAGGTTTTTATAAGTATTGGTATAAACGTTATAAGAGCTTCATTATCCCACCTGGAGGATAGGAAACACACTCCCTAAAAATAAAATCATTTGTTTTAACTAGAGGATTATAGGTTAATATTTAACAACTTCAAAGTCAAACGTAACCGTACACATTGAAGTTCCTCCAACGCCGCCATAAGTATACAGCGCTACAATCAGTACGGTGTAAAGCATCGTTTATTAAAAGAAAATCTGATATTGATTCTTTGTTTGCTAAGAATCAGGATTGAGTGGATGCTTCTAAACGATTCGCAACAAGGTACTGCAACTGCACGTTGTGCTGGCTGTGACTAAATTCGTTAAAAGATTAATAATTTATTCACCTTCTTTTTACCTTGAAATTTTGTATATACGAGCATTAGATAAAATTTTCAAAAATCAGCGCAGTTAAGTCCATTAGTCTACATAAGAAAATGATTCAACTAACGATAAGACAACCCCATAAAAATAGGCATTGTTAAGATTTTCAAATACAATATGGCAACACGCGTCTAGCTTTTAGCGTGCTTGTACCTGACTATTAACTTTACACACCATTGCTGTTTCATCATAAAACGATTCAGGCGTACGATAATGGCTTAAATTATTACACAATTCAATTGCTAATTGCGCTACTGTGAATATACGTGAATAATCCCGACTACAATTTAGAATGTTGCTGGCTTGACTTGCAAATTGACTTATGAAAGAAATGTAAACCAAATTATTATTCGAAGTTATGTAGCTCGGAAGTCAAACCATTGACGTCAACAATATTTCTGAGGTGATACAATAGCTATAGTCATCGTAATACGTAGAATAAGTACGTTTCCACAAAATTTCGTTCCCCACTAATCACCTATTAAGTCTAGACATTTTATTGCTGATAAATGTAATAATTCCTTATTGATTGCGGAAGTTGAATTACTGTCTGGCGAAAACAAAATATTTTCACACCCTGTGAAGCCATGATTTTTTACTTTTTGCTGCTGTCATGCACAAAAGTATTTTAAACAGTTCAATATCAATTTAAGCATAAAAATTGTTTTTAGCAACTGTGAAAAAACCTTACGTATCATTCAGTTATTGTTTAGCTTCGTAACATGATTTGCAAGACTATCCTACTGATAATGACTTCCTTGTCCATGATAGAAGCCGTAAGTTTGTTTACAGTGGATATATAGTGGTTTATTTTGAATTGTTCAATCAACGTCTTTTCATTACTCGCATGATATTTTAATAGGGTTCGACTGAAAAAAAAATTCCATACCCGGATCTCTCATGCCATCGTGGATATCTACAATACTCAGCTGGGTATACTGGAATTAATGAAACATATTTTCGAAAAGAACGATGACTGCGAATTCTTTTCAAAACAAGAGGTGTGTGCATTCTCATCTAAATAATAGATGTGGAAATAAATTGTAGGACTTTATGATGCATGCAAATTATAAGTTGCGATTTACTCTTTTTACTTTGCTTGCAATTACTATTTAGAATACGGAAAACTTTTTTGCCCTGTGCCCAAAAGTCTGCTCTCTTGTTTCATTTGGAATTTTTTACCATTTAAATGGCGAGCTTCATGAAGTTTCATACATACAAAACGCTTTAGAAATGTTTATAATTAATAATGGGGATGTCACCAAGCGTATTGCTGAACGTAAACTTTATTCATTCTGAATGCGGTGAAAAGGGTTCGAAGTCATACTTTTTGACATAATTTACTTAATGTACTTTGTACTTAATGACGATTTGAACTGTCAAAGAAATTGTGTTCGCTATTTTTGCTATGTTTCAGTACAAGTCGTAATTGGTAAAAAGTGTCAGGAGAAAGAGTGGGATGAAGTTGTGTCCTGTGTGAAAAAGCGTTTGGTAAAAAAATCTAAATTATTGATAACAAGTCGTGGAATCTAATGTAATTTAATTTAAACTGTTCTTTCAGTCGTGCGAGGAGTGATGTCAAAAACAAGACAACTGATTTATTCTGAATCGAATTGATACAGAAGAATTACCTAAACTTTTGTTTTAGTCTCAGCACTTCATCGTTAGCAGCAGCTTTATAAATGTTTGAAAATTTGTAATAAAGTGTTATATTATCAAACTTTTACAGTCATTTGGCCATTCAGTACTTTCTTAATCATAGTGTCATAAATGTTTAGTTTATTGGGAGTATTTCGCAATTTTGTTTGAGCGTCGAATCCACAATGTAAAGATAACAGTGATTGTATTGCGCAGCTTTCCTATAGTAGTATGTATGTATATCGCCTCATTTTGTACCACAGAACTGAATAGTAATGAAATTGCTAAACTTCAACGTTAAATTTCTGAGAACCGTTTCTGGTCTAAAATATGGTTAGAATTCTGATGCCCCCATCAAAAAATCTTAGAATACTGTTGACTTTGGTGTAGAATTAGTTAAATGCATCGTTTTATTTTAGAATATTTATGGATAAAAATTTCACAAATATGTTACGAAAAAACTATTAGAAAAAGGGGAATTGCACATAAAAGAAGGACAGTTTGAGAAAGCGGTTTTAATTTTCGACGAGGCGAACACAATGTTTAGTCTGCCTTCAGTTCTTGAGGAAATTGTCTATGAAAAACGGACCGAGTGATACCTAAAATTGAAATCATCCTTTTAAAAAATCGAATGAGAAATGAGGTCTACTAAAATGTGTCCCACTGCAACACATGTCACCAAAAGTTTATAAACAAGATTTATTAGATAAGCAGTTATATCAGCTCAAGATAGATCAAAATGAAAGTTTATACTACAGTTTTACTGACGAACTAAACTACAAAACTTTTAAAAATCCAGTTAAAAATTTAGTGATATTGTGATACATTATGACAAACACGAGTTTCCTAAAATGCTATGGACACTTAAAGCACTTACAATCTTTAGCTTAACTATAGACCAGAACTTGTGATGTAACTGAAATGGTAGGAAGATTGATATAGAATTGATTTAGTGATGCATTTTTGCATCACTAAATCTCTAAAACAATATATTCGCTAGAAGACAATTCTATGAAAAAATCAGGGCCCATCCTACGGTGTGGCAAAGTGTCGCACTGCTGACAGGCCGTACCAAAAAAAGAGCCGTACCACTGGCTTCAGAAAAGAATCGTACTGCAAGCTTCCAAAAAGAGGCGTACTATAAGCTTCCAAAAAAAGGCCAAGCCTCCCCAGTGGATTCAAAGAAAAGAGCCAAACGGATTCAAAGCAAAGAGTTGAACCACGGGTCTCAACAAAGAGCCGTTCCACTGCCTTTAATAATGTTGTTTCTCGTTAGCTTCAAACTAGCTGTTTTTGTTATAAAGCCACACTAAAGTTGGTTTATGCCATAAATATTCATAGTTAGCAGTCGTGTCAACCAGCAGCAAATAAAGTCCGTTATGCAGCTATCTCAGAATTCAAAGATTTTGCTTATATAATTACTTAAATTAGAATCTGGTTTTTATAAGACAATGTTTAAATGGTTAGGCTAATGATTTGTTGTTTAGATGGACTTTCATTTAGTACAATTCAGTCCATCTGATCCAAGCGATTGGTTTGTTCTATTTTCTTTCCACCAGCAATCAATTCTTTAACATCGCAAACGGGTACAAACTCGGTTATTTAAAACTTTGAGCTCTTGCAAGTATTCCGTGTAACCTTGAGCTCAATGTCTGCTTCAGAACAGCAAATCAGTAAGCATAAAAACGCGCTAATTAGCTTCATTGGAATGAGATTCCAATGATAGATCTTAAACATTGTATAGTAAAAAATATGTGTTTTATACGAAAAATACTCTTTTTGGAAACAGATTTTCAAACACCAATTTTTCAGAACAATTAGTAGCTCATTTCTTAACCCAACAGGACAACATGCAGCCACGAATATTAAGCCTAGAAATTTTATTGCCAGTTTACCACACTATTAAACCATGTTTTCAAGCCTTCCAGTGAGATTGAACATAACGAAGAAATATGTTTAGACATGAAGGGACTGGAGTAAAAAAGTTTATTTAGATTAGATTTAATTAAAAATTTGC
>JAQGAP010004283.1:0-10744 GCA_034697805.1 Orchesella bifasciata
AAGTACATGTGGTACATGGTTTAGTTGCAGGATTTGTTTGGTATCAGTTATGGGATGGGAAGCAAATGCAAAAATAGGAGCTGAGAGATTCTTTTATATGGTACGTCAGAGACTACCTCATGAGTATGGAGTATGAAAAGGAGATATGGCGAAGCCGGCTAGTGGAGATATGTCTGACCGAGTCTTTTCCCACTTTCCCTTGTGGACGAACCTCTTTCCCCTATTGTCACTCTGCTTACTTCATGTGCACATCAGGCGTAGAACTTTAATGTACAAGCCTCAAATGGAAAAAGATCTTTTGTGAGGAGCTCTACGAGGGATACTTGCAACTTGAAACGGAGATGACATTCGCATCTTACACACTATCAATAGCTTGATTAATTGATCTTGTCCCAAATGTATCTCATGTATGTCCCCTCCTTTTTCTACTCATGGTTTTTTCTGCTCGTCAGCACAGCATTCCAAGTTAAATCTTGAAATACTTAAGAAAAATGCATGAGCTCACGATGAATGAATGCAATGTTGTTGGCTACTCTCTCACATGGAGACATTATATGTACCTTTCACTTTCCATGAGAATTCTGAAGGTGAAGGAACGAGAGCTGTGGATGATTGGAGAGTCTTGTTTCCAATACAGTCAATATAGCAAGGCATTAAATCATTCTTGTTTCTTTCCCATGAGGGCATATGTCATGCTCAAATTAGCTTCGTCCATTTTTGGATAACCAGAATCTAGTGGCTTAGATTCCATTTTCTTATAGTTGGCCATAAGCTTCAGCGAAAAAACTAAACTAAAAATTGCTTACTACATTTTTCCCAGTGAAAGTTTTCAACCAATTTATGATTAACATGACCTGTACAAAATTTCCGACGATTTACTATGAAATGTCTAGTAAAACGATACTGTTAACTGAATAATAAAGAGTATGATCGTGATCTGGTAATTACTTTGGCATTCATATCCTTTTTAATCTCCTAACTGTTGCATGAATGCTCTGAAATTTAAACACACACAGATCTTTATAATATGGTAGTTTAGCATTCAGTTCTGGCTTTGCAATGACTGCATAATCTGTTTTCTGATTCCTTCCATCTCCTCAATTACAAGAATGATTGCAACTTTTTCAGTTCTCTTGCATGTAATTTGTGTTTACTAATGCTGCCAACGCACGGGTTAGGTCTGCATACGAAGAGTTAATTTAGTTATAAATGTTAATGTAAAACCATGAATAGGAGCTAAGAAGAACCATGGCTCGTGTGCGGGTAGCACAGGTCACAGCTAAACTACAGAAAAAAGCTTTGATTCCGAAACTTGATGAAATGCTCCAATGCAATGTGTTAAAACGTATATACACTTGCCTCATATCAGTATCCTACATATGGTTTTATATAAAGGAGACTGGTAACGTTACTGATCTGAGATCCGGATTTTCGGATAACTCATTTCGACAGTCTGGCGCCTTCGTTTTTATTCTTGGGTTCCTTTGCTTCATGGTTCTTGCATCAGCTCATCCGTCGTTCTTTCTCCAGATTCTTTTACTTTTCTCAGGCACTTTGTTAAGAAATGTTCTTTTGGACTTCTCATCTCGTAACAAGCACTCTAGAGCAAAACAACAGAGAGAGAAGCTTCAGTTTTGGATGAACACGATGCAGAAACGGTTCTTCTCCATCGTGCCTAACATTTTAGGGAAAGGCGCAAAGTCTTGGCTTGGTTGTTTCAAGCCTCGTGTGTCTTCTTTTCCTTTCTCTGCCTTCCGCTCGTCCGTCCGTTCCGGACTACCCGCCTATCTCGGCATGAATCTTTCTTCTTCCCTAGACCAGATCAAGCTAGACACTGGAGAGAGCTCCTTGCTCCACGTTTGTACAGTTTTCAGTTAAATTCGTTGTCATTCCGTTACTCATTTTTGTCCAGCTCAGTTCACTTCATGAAACGTTACATTTCTGCTCTTGGCACCCCCAAATCCACACACGAGAGCAGGGTGAAGATAGATTCTGGAAATAGAGAGGCACTTTCTTCTGTCGGAGAAAGGACTACCATCGCCAGCCAGATATGCAAGATTAATTACTCTCACTGAAAATGAAATTAGTCTGAGGACCATTTCGAAAAAATACTGGCGACGCATTTCATGGCAGCATTAGTACTCCTACACAGAAAATTGTTGAAGGGGTAAATTGCACTGTATTTTGAATGGAGACTCATTCCCTTACAACTTCATTTCCTTTAGACTTACTTGAGGAATACAAAATCTACATTTTATATTCTTTTCAGTCACTTTGTGATCTGGAAGAATTATTGCAGAGCAATTTTTCATTTTGGCAAATTACAGCTGCTCATGAATAAAGACAGAAAATGATATTAATTAATTATTCATACAGTTTTCAAAGCACAATAGACCAAGGAGAAGCACAATGTTCATTACTGGAATAAAAAAAGTAATTGCTCATTCTTCCAATCATAACATTAGACATGAATAAAATCATATTTTACTCTATCTCCAGTATTATTACCAACTCTTCTGATGCATCCAAATTTTCGAGTGCTAGGCCCAATTCGTCGTTCTCATGAGTTATGGTCCGGCCTTTCATTACATGCACTTTGATAAATCCACGCTTACAATATATATTATACAATATAACAAGATTGTTTATAAATATTTCTCTATCAGTACATATGCTCCTATTTTCATAACCACTACTAAGTAAGTTGCTACTACACATTTTCGACATCCTGATCGAATAATGCTTTCTTGTTGTAATAAAAGTAATATTATTGATGTTGACGTGCTTGCATTATTGTATAATCTACATGCGTACTCCAAACGACTATTCTGTTTGTTACCCACACATTAAATGTTAGTACAAAGCATGTAGTAAACGTTGCAACAACAATAATAGTTTGAACACAAAGCTATTCTTTGGCCCAGAAACAGCATTAAATATTTTCAAACCATTAGGCTCGACTGCATGTGGGTAGACTCAAAAATATTTCACAAAATACATATTTGGTGCTTGACTGGTTCGCTTTTAAAGAAATGGGCATGGAAGGTAGTATGATGTTGAGTTGAGTACACAAAATACCCAGGCGTAGGCATTATTTATCTCCGAAAGATGAAGACATCAACTGACTTATGTATATCTTAAAGAAAGCAGCCTCCCTTTGTGTGAAGAAACGTGAATACGAGAAATGATAAATGTGCTCAAGAAATTGTAAAGATATATATTGCTTTTACTCCAGTTATTTGACTATATGTATATATGGTGTTAGAAACTTCAACAAAAATTAGGAGATGCATGAATTTTGTTGTTTGTTCAACCAAACAACATTGCCTTCGCTCCGTTTTTACTCTTACTCCAAGCTACAACCATTCAAATTGTTATTGCGAGTATGAAACCAGGGTACAATAACAGTGCTGGAGTGCAATGAATGCTCGGAAGTTAATGTACTATATATGGTTTGCAAATTCATGGGCAATCAGCTCCAAAGAAAGGGATGGCACTCAAGAATCTTTGAAGTATTTTGATTGCTATCATATTATGCTTTGCACTGCTGCTACATAAAATGATAATCGTTGTGCGACTGCCTAGTGGAGCCTGCATATTAGATCTGCACTGATTTTAAAGCAATCCAAAAGCAGAAATGGTCCCTATCGTTAGTGGCAGTAGAAGCAGTTGATTGCAATTTCCTGCCTGGCAGACAGATCATGACAAAAGTCTCCGTTAGTGGTAGTGTTTATGATGACGGCAAATTTACGGAAGTCTTCCTAAATTTCGGTGGACAGCAAGTTTCATCCTCGACTTGCGTTTGACATGCAATTTTTACCAAAAGTAGCCATATGAAATTTTTAGAAAATCATGCTATCCAATATGTCATAACATCATCATCATCGTTATCAAGTTTTTTGTTCGTGCATAACCATCTCCAAACAAAGTCTACCAGTTTTGATGCATGCACATTAGATGAAACAAGACCAAAAGCATGATTACCTCCGTTTTTTCAAGAAGAGGGATACATCTTCTTAGATCAGTGAGACCAAACCAAAATAACAAATTTCCGGTCATCACGTGCCCACACTTATCCCCGCTTCGGTGGTTTTGCATCGTCGTGTTTCTTGTGTGCTCAAAGAAAGCATGCACATATAAAGCAGCTGTGATTACTTGCTTAGACAACCAATATAAACATGTGTGTGTGTGATGCGTCTCTCCAAAAGTAATGAAGGAAAACATGATGACAATGATTATTATCTTGATTATCATTATAGAGCACACAAAGATGTTTTTTCTCTCGTTTTTAAATTTCGGCTTTATTCACGAAAACTCTTCTAGCAATCATTCGTGGTGATGACAAAAGTCTCTTAGTTGGAGACTTTATGGCGTTTCTTTAATGTTGTGTCGGTAATTTTATTCCTCAAAGTTATTGCCACTGCTGAGGGCAGAAGAGATGAGGAGAAAAGAAAAAGACTGACAAAATCAAGTCTAAACCCATAAGTAACAAAATATCAAAGTAGTTGTGATTTATTTTTAATACAAGAAGCTCAACTCAACTTCCCCGTTGAGAATGAGAAGCCTTGAAGCAGTTCTGATAGATAATACAAATTCCAAAATGCACATTACTCCACATTACCTTTGAGTCTGTAGTAGTAGCCAGCTTTACTGACATCATGTGTGATGAGCCATGAGCCGCTTCAGTTTTTTCTACTCAAAGACGCTCTTGCCTTCTTTCCGCAAGGAGTTTTCTTTTATCAGTCGATGATGTTTGGGGGTAAGATGGAGAGATGCGATGTGAAATTGAGAGCAGCCTACTACTAGTGGCTTGATGGGGGTTTATTTTATTTGGTGTATAGAGCTCTCTCCCTCACTCATCATCACATCGTCGTTTTCAATTCTTACAGCTCATTTCAATACATTGAGCTACAAAACTCACATGCAGAGTTTTTGTCTTCGCCTCTTATATGTATCGTTACAAATAAATCTGAGCCGAAAGTTGGACATGGTATTATTGCCGGGTTGGATTTTTAATCCTTAATTAAGAATTAGAAACAAAGATTGGGAGGAAGAGTGTCTAAAACATAATAAAAATCGCTTCAATGTCTTGTTAAACGCGGGTTTGGATTGGATCAAATATAAAATACCTAGCAAACTTTGACTATTAAGTAGTCCCGTCCCGATAGCTTTCAGAAATGGTGGCGAAAAGCGATTTGCTCTACAAAATGAGTATCTAACAGGCATGGTGCACATTTTTGTAGTGTGTTTTGAATGTAGTTACAATTGTACATGTAAACACACGAGATTAAAAATAATGATAATGATGTGATACTTCAAAATACAAATACGTGATGGTGTACAAACCCCCTCCCAGTATGTATTCCTGTTCTCACGTCATCCTACTCAACATTTGGGGACCACGTCCCATACGAGAACACACACATGAAAGCAATCTGTAACGTTTTATTGGAGTTGTGTTGTAGAGCTTTATAAGCTGAGCTCATTTCAGGGGCTACTTTTTGAGAGAGGGCCTTTAAAATGGCATTAATATAATCATTTGCACTACCTGATGAGTTGGCAAAAATTTGCTCACGCCAACTTTTCTGTCATGTTTCCATATTTCGACTAAAAAATCTCAAAATTTTCTCAGCAATTTAATTCACATAATTTTTCTCTCAAAATTCTTTTCACTACTCCCAAAACACCATACACAATAATTCGATGTCGTACATATGTGAAGAAACGTTCTGCAATTGTCAGTCAGTTGAGTTCATTAAACGCACTTCACTTAGATATGGTGATAACTCTGATAAGAAATC
Organism: Orchesella bifasciata; assembly: GCA_034697805.1. Taxonomy (NCBI): domain Eukaryota; kingdom Metazoa; phylum Arthropoda; class Collembola; order Entomobryomorpha; family Orchesellidae; genus Orchesella; species Orchesella bifasciata. Next base: position 5,802 of record JAQGAP010004283.1, read on the forward strand.
TAATGTACAGGGTACACACATAACATCCATCTGTCTGTATTGAGCCATTACTCACTCTCTTGCTGTCTGTCAGGTCCCGGGTTGATACGATACGAGCATGTTGTCTCCCAGAACAAAGTTAATAAAGTGCTGTTTTGAAACTTAGACCGTGGGAAAGCTGCGGATCCTTTATATTAATCATATTTTTACACCAAGTGCGCTAACGCCAATGAGCGATGAGAAGTGGTACTCATACAACTATAACTGTGCAAATTGAATTTACAGCCTATATTCTCATCGTCAGTAATTTATCAGAAGCAGGAGAAGACTATATGGTATGATGAATCTGTAAAAATGCGCCACATTTATTTCTGGTCTTTCCAAGCGTTCATACAAAAAAAACTTGGAAATAAATTGCACACAAAAAACCATGTAGCATGGGTAATATGTATAAACGCAGCTCATGATGTTATGTAGTGTTGTTGGTTATGGTAAGGGTTCAAATTTTCGTATGCTGAAGTTCGTCCACAACACATCGAAACATGGGAGTCGTTGCATTGGCTCGAGTAGGGGATTAATGGAGCTGATGATAGATTTATTCTTCAATAACCATTACGCACGTCAACAGTCAATATAGGAAAGTGTAAGTGGAAATTTGTTTGCTATTCAAAGCCACTTGACATGTGATGCATTTTTCAAAATTATTTCCTACATTTAGCCATTTTTTTTAAACAGGAGCGAGTTGGTGTTGACTTTGAACTTTTGGGTGGATTGAACATCTGAATAAATTGAATGAACTTTGTTTGGCTAATGGTTTATTGTCCAATGAAAAAATTTTTCCCACCCTTCGGCTTTTGATACTATTTTGATACAATTTTAGTACAGACTTATGAACTACTTTTTATTGGCTTCAAAGACAAATCTATCATTTGTCTATTTCAAAACTGCTCTAAAAAAGAAAGAAAATACAAAAATGCACACCTTTTTATTGTCAAGAACTTTGATTCGATTTGGATTTCTGGTGATATAGCATGCTCAATGTAGATTAACAAGATGTCACCAAGAAATTCACAGGCAACGCTCTTGAGTTGTTTTTACTTCTTTTTGCTGTCATTCCCAAAAGTCAATATTCGGAGACGAGTCGTTTGGAGCAGTAGCAAAGAATTTGTGGCCTAAATTTTTGTTTCTTGTACTGTTTACAGTGGAGTACGTCTTCATTCTTTCAAATCAAAGACATTATCATCAATGAATGAATGACTCAGATTCACTCACCATTTTAACAATACCGTGCTCCAATCCAAAACATGGTATTTGTCTGGCTGGTTGGCAAGGAACTGAATACTGAGTGGTAGTGAAAGATAGATTGGAAAATCGGCCAGTCCCGACAACTGATATTTTGGCTCGTATTAATTCTGTTTTGCAGCCGGCAACACTTTTGAACAAGACGTTAGTAGAAAACAACATATAATTCACATAACCATCTTTCAGAAAAAATAATTTCAAACATTTACTCATGTCATCCTATGGTACGGTACTGAGTAGGTTTAGCAAACCAAAGCAAAGCAAACCCAGGTGAATCTGGTATGGTTTTTACAATTTTTTTAGTAATTATCACAATAGCGCCTTCACAATTATTAGTATTCTCAACCTACCAACCAACCCAGTCGACCTACAGCAATTTTCATCTTCGCAGCTTCATGAAGGAATGCGGAGAGTATTCATTACTCCCAAATAGGATGTCGAATGCCATCATGTACAGCTAATATATGTTCGGTTGTAAGGATGATCTCTGTTCTGCTACACTAAACAGATATGGATTGTATGTCGTTACAGTCATAGCAAAGCAATAAATATTACAAAGTGTTTGAGGAGCAGCAGTAGCGGTGTAATCCACCAAAACAATAGGAAGCACCGAGAGCTTTACGATGTTGTATGTATTTTGGGTTTCTAATGATGTTGGGAATGAAAATTTTTACCGCAAAACAAGACGAAAGGCAGAGAGCAGGGCTTGCACTCTGCCTTCATTTTTCCTCACTTTACTCAAGGGAATTCTATCAGAGAAAATTCGTCATGGTACGTGAGCCAACAACCCAATATAAAACTATGGAATGACTTAATCCAACACCCAAAACAATGCAATAATGTCTCTCAAACATGCTAAACCATCATTAGCAAGATCCATAACACTTATCGCACACAATGAGTACATTTGCTCATTTTTATATTGCGTATGTCATTCTAGCCACCGCAACCCATACGGAACAGAGTGTGCATGCATGCATATGCATACACACATATCTTACAGCATATAGTAGTACAAGTAAAAAGTGTTGTCTGGATGATCCTGAAATAATCAGCACTATAAGAAAAAGTGATTTAATCCCTTAATTCTTTTGTACAACCATAAACATTTCACAATCAATTTTAATTCCACTTCATAAGCTCAGAGACCAGCAAGGGAAAAACTTTCATTAGGTATATTTCATCAAGTAGTAAAATTTTTTGTGACAATTTTCAAGAATGTACGTACAACTTTAATGGTGCACGTTCAAATGAAGTCAAGTGTAGTCATTTTTAGAGAGAAGTCAATTGTATTAAATCGTTGTATGTACATAGCTTATCACAATCTGCTGATCCGTTTTGATCATTTGGGGCATCGTGAGATACGACGCTATTACCTGCTGTGGCATGCTATCTGGTATGCTACATTTGAGAAGTGCTTCGTTAAAAAAAACCACCCACAACAACCAAAAAAGAGGCTAATAAATTCCAGCTTGGAAACGAAATGTATATCCGAATGATTGAAGAGGGAAGCATAGGACGGATGGAGCTTGGCCATGTTACCTTAAACGAGGGGAAAGCCAAGCAGATTACGAATTGACAAGAGAGATGCAGATTGAAGATATGTTTTCAGCCTAAGACGTGGCAACACTTTGCTATATTAATCATTTGCCTCTCTATATACTTTCTTTTGATCTTGTATGTTTTCATTAGTTTAGGAATAGTTGTTGGCATGCGATGCAATCCATGAAAATACTGTGAGGAGAAACCTTTAAATCCAGAATATCGGTCGGTCGACAGTCAACACTTCACATTTACTCCACTCATGTCACTTACTTAACTTTGGAGGCATAAGATCCATACGCATACACACATATCGTTTAAAAACCAGTGAAATCTTGGGTTTCTAGAATTGGCAGTTCCCCAAATTTTCTCTTTTGCTACATACAATTTTACTTGGTTGACATCTTTTCTTCCCACTTTTCTTGTTCCTCTCTACGCTTACTGAAAATAGTCGCAAATGAAAAAATTCTGGTAGTTGCGATACACTCTTTTGCTAGCATTGTACATAGTAGTCATTTACATTCGTGCATTCCATCTCTATAAACACATCCGATGTAATGTATGTATATAAGAAGCATTTATTCAATTAATGCACCCCACAATTTCTAACAGGCCTACCCACATTAATGCACGCTAAATGCCGAAAATTGTTGAAGAAAAAAGAAACTGCATTTGTATTATATTTCAAGAATGCGCTTTGGGAAATTGAGTAACAAAATTTATACTGCGCTTCAGAAATCAAGCATGCTGTAAATGTTCTGAGAGAGACATCAACTGAGGACCCGCCGGTGAGACGGGAAAAGGAGTGAGTAGTAAACAACATGAATCTTGGAAGGCTACATTACACAATTCTTTTCCTTAACAAACAAACAGTACTAAAGATAGGAGTTTCCCATATTTGCTCTGCTTTCTAGCAAATTCAAATTTGATATATATTCAGATTGCAGGAAAAGGGCAACACTACAGGGGAGTTTCATCTTTGTCATTATATCATCAGAGGATCATCAGTATTATCATCTCATGATGTCTTCAGTTTGCTAGCACGGTTCGGTTAGAAGTCATTCAGAACAGTTGAGTGTATATGTACTGCTCAAAATGTGTGAGAAACGGGAGAAAGACGAGGGAAATGAACGAGGAAAGGGCATCATTCTTCTCCTCGTTTGCTTGTCTTCCGTCTGCTGCACAGTCTGTCTCTGTGCCCTATGCTTGGTTGGGACTGAGGAACTGGGAACACCACCTCAATAATGCACAATTCACACAGGAATGATATATGTTAGATATATGGCAATCAGGCAGGGAAAAGTAACACCGAAAGTCCATATAAAGAACATGGCCAAAGTCAAGTGATGAGACCACAAAAGTAGTAGGAAGCAAAAGAAAGATGCTTGCAAACTATCCCCTAAACAAGGAAAAGAAAAGAGCAAAGATTAGGCGGAGTCCCTAACATCTATCTATCTTCGTCAGCTGCAACGCTACATCTACTCTGCTCATCTTTCCGTCCATCCTCATCCAAAAAGATTTAGTAGATTTGATATTAACGAAAATTTCACTTGCTTTCTGAACACTCTCATATTGCAAGCAGCCTGGAATGTGGAAAAATGTATGGGTTGGATGGGAAGACTATCATTTGCCCATTTTCAAACCGATACAATCTATCACTGAAGAAGTTTCTTGGAAAGAATGTATATTGGAGTATCAGCTACTAGCATCGATTAATAGCCAAGCGGCAACATCAGTGAGCTTCTCACTCTCTCTGGGGGCCTAACCTTTTAATTTCCGCTTAGCAGAATTGTCGGCACAGTTGTACATGATACTAATTAATTAGCTTTTTTGGCTAATTAACCTCGAAGATGACAAACGGCTTGCTTTTGAGTTATATTTATGATAATCATTTTGGACCTCGTCCAACTCCTCTCGGCAAACCAATGTACCTTCATTCATTTTATGATGTTGACAACTTCCCTATTTCTTATATAGTTGGTTGACCCTTTAGTTGCTTTTCACAAAATGATATCTCAGTCTTGTCATGTACTCCTTATTTCGCAAATTTCATAATTTATCTGCAAAGTCTCGTTTCTTGAAGGTTATTTTATGATTGACTCATAATAATTACATTCCAG
>JAQGAP010004284.1:0-10744 GCA_034697805.1 Orchesella bifasciata
GCAAATGTCATGCCTATTGCTGGAACTGGGAGCTTCACATGAGTCCAAACAAGATCGCCGTCAGCAGCTACTCTCATGAATTGAATTTTTACAGGTGGACCTTGACCAAAGGGACCTGCGAGCATTTGTCGGAGACCTTCAATTCCATTTGTGGACATTGGGTTGTGGTTGATCATGTCTGGAGCTACGTATTTTTCTAATGCATCCTCATTTTTGTCGCCAAAAATTTCTTGGTAGAAGTTCATGACAAGTTGTTTGTTGGCGTTGGGGTCTTTGTTGCGACATTGACTGCTACTGTCATCCCCATAATTAGTTGCGCTACTGCCAAGTCCTCCAGCAACGTTGCTAAGTGCACCACCTGCATTTTGAAGTACACCTCGAATGTTGCCAGGTACACTGCCAATGGCACCACCTGCGTTTTGAAGTACATCACGTATGTTGCCAGGTATGCCACCACTTCCACTACCAAGACTGCCTTCAATGCTCCTTATTCCATCGCTTACGCTTCCAAGAGCACCAGCTGCCATACTACCAAGATCAGCTACAATTCCACTTACAGTACCACCAAGACTAGCTCCTGCGTTTCCTTGAGCAGCACCTTGAGGGAATTGTCCGGAATTACCACCAAAACCTTGTTGTGAGCCACCGTAATTGCTGCTAGGCATTTGTCCAGGATAAGTACTGCCACGGACACCGCCTGGAAAGCCAATACCAGTCCCTGGGAAAGCTTGAGCCCCTCCGGGACTTCCAAACCCAGGACTACCTTGATTGGAATGAATAGCCGGGAAAGCCGCAGAGACGCGTTGAGCCCCACCAGCATTCCCAAAACCAGTACTGGCCCCGCTAGAAGCACCTGGATTTCCGCGAGCTCCACCTTGATTCCCAAAGGCAGCACCGTTGCCACCGACAGCTCCAGGATTCACACGCATACCACCACGAGCATTACCTGGATTATTGCCACCAGCACCTAATCCTCCTTGAGGTTTAGCAGGACCTGGGTTTCCAGGACTTCGTCCTCCACCAGCTACTCCCCCAAGACTGGTGCCACCACCTGGCCCAATTGGTTTTCCAGGAGTGTGACCGGGTGGTCCATACGAAGGACTGGGAATTGGTGGTAAGCTGGCTGGAGCTTGAGCCCCATACTGCTGCTGAGTTGGTGGTACTTGTGGTTCTGAATTGATAAGGACGGGGCAAACTGAGAGCACAAACGCAAGTTTATTCAGGACACTCATTTTTACTAATAAGTTATTTAGTTAAAGCTCAACATTTCTGCGAACATTCGATCGCGTCGCTATCTCCTGAATCCAGAACTGTGTGCAATTGTTTGCGACTTTTATATCACAATTAAATATATAGTCTACAGCTTTTCTAAGATTATGTTTACGCACAATTACGCAGCTGAAAAATGCCCTTTGCATTGACATAATCTAATATGATCCTGACACCGTGTTATGCAAACCATTGCATTAAATCCTTGATGTTATTGTTATTATGCGTTTTAACACGATAAAATGAAGGCGGCAATGCTGCATAATATAGCGCTTATGGTAGTAATTGACCTGCAAATGCTTTTGGTCACGCGTAAACTATAAGAAACATCATTATGGTTGGTGATGATTGCTAGCAATGAATTACAGGATGTAGAAACATTGTTTATATTTTTGTTAAAGACTACTTGCATAAAATCACAGGAAACAGGTCCGTCATTTTAGTTGTTTAGCTGGCAAATTCAAGAATTGTTTTAGGATGTGGATTTAATTCAAGTTAAAGAGATGTGACATAAGTTATTATTGACGATGATGATGCTATAACATATTTATAACATGATGATTACGTATACAATTATTTTTCCCAATTAGAATTCTCGAACCAAAGTTGGAAGCAAATCTGCTACTAACTTTGCTAAAAAATCATAAATTCTGAAATGTATTCTCATTTCCATCATCAAAACCAGTAACGCAACGCCAAGCATGCAACATGCGATTGTACCAGTCCCAAAAAATGCAGAAAGTTGTGTTGGAACTTCATCATTGTCCACTTTCATCTTCATGTTCGCAAAAAATACATAGCTAAACAAGCTTCCGTTGCTCATACCTAAGCCCCTCAGCTTATTCAAACCTTGCATAACTTTTAGCTGCTGCAAACTACTAAAACGATTGATTGCCAAGTTATATAATCCAGATTGAACAAACGATCCCAAAAACGTTGGAAACAAAGTCGTAGCAAAGTTGGAATCACGAAGAGTCCAGTACTCAAAAGACCTAAAGAACGGAGTTTGCTTTGGGGTAATTCGATGCAACCTCTTTTGCCCAACTAAAGCGACGTTCCACTTGCTGTCACAGTCTCCTTCACACATTATTGCAAATTTTGAGAATGATTTTTCTCCAGTAGTCCAATCCAAAACGAATTTAGGATTTGTATCTTTTCGAAAATAAAAGCCAACCTGCGCATTTCTGCCTTGGGATATATTTTGAACTATTTGGACTTCCAGGGGGTGATTCATGAAGAAAGATTTGTTTTTCAGTTTTCTGTGCAATGTTACCAACTGTTGCGGTCGATTTGATGATTTTTCCGAATATATTGATAATAATTTAGAACGAAAAAATGAGTAAGGGACAAGCAAATCAAACTCTTTACTTTCCAGCACGGCATCCAGACTTTTCGGAAAATTTGTTGGTTCCTGCTCTGCCGTCATAAAAGAGTAAAGCGAAGAGTTGTAAAAATTTCGCAAATATATTCCACAGAAAATCCACACCATTGTGATTACCCTTCCTTGGAATCCCTTTGTAAATTGTGGGCTACCACCACCATCCTGTTCAAGAAGAGCTGAAAATTGCCATATAATTACATGCTCAATACGCTCACTCTCCACAAATATGAGCCAAAAGGATGTTCCAGCAATTGCAATCAAAATGCAAACCCAAACACTGGAGTTGAAAGGAGTTAAATAGGCGGAAAGGTCTCCTGAGAAGAAATGCAATTTTGGAAAGAGCACTTGAAATGTAAAATCCACTTGATGCTGAACAGCAGAAAATATTTGATTCAGGTAATGAAATTCTCTCGGAGGTGCTGGATTTAGCTTAAGTGTTTCAAGGTGAAAAGTAATGTATTTCTTAAAATTGGAGCAGTTTGTGAGTAAAAAGTATGCTTCGTAAATTTCGCATAATTCGCCTTGAAATTCCGGGTTAAAATTGTATGAAGAAATAGAGATACAGTTTTGCTTAATAGTTCGGCTTCCTAAATCTAAATTTGATTGTAATTTTTTCCAAAACTTGATAAAATTCTTGAATGACGAAGTAGATTCCAATGGTAAGTATTTAAATGTCACAGCAAAGGCTGGAGAGTAATGTCTCGCTATCCGATACGTAACTAACTTTCCATCACAAGTAAAACAGCCAACGCTAACTGATTCCGAATCCAAATTTACAAAAATCAGTAGCGCCGTAGTTAGTGCGGAAATTACCAGTCTGTTTCTGGGTTCTGCTCCTAAAATGAGAACATTTGTAGTTCCCATAAGAATTACTGTAGGAATTTTAATTGGAACGTTCTGCTCAGAAGCTACAATACCAGTTTGTAACGCTACACTTCCAACTGTAATTGGCGGAAATGTGGAGTCTAAAATTTGTAAAAGTTTTTTTGAAGAAAGTCGTTGTTTTATATTTACTTGCGCATTTATCCTCAAAATGTGCTGATACGCTCGTTCTTTAATTTTTTCATCGTCTTCCGTCACTGAAGAACAATTTCGGATTTTTTTCTCAAGTTGAATAGAATTATAATGAATAAAAACACACGAGAGAATGATGCAATATTCTAAAATTGAGTGTGTAAATCCGTATTCCATTTCCCATACAAATTCTATTGTAGAGCTTTGAAAATGTCGAAGCAAAATGTCCAGTTTCCAGATTTCAACGGGTTTAATTCCACTCATTTTTTCAAAAAACAGAATTAAATATTCATAAATTATATTTATTTTTCAATTTAGATTTGGACTAGTAGCTCTCCAAAGTCTAACTGACAATGAGAAAAATGCTGAAACCAAGTTGAAGACCAACCAATTTCCAACATAATTTAAGAGCTGTCGAGACGAAAATGACTCTCATTTCATGAAAAGTGTGACTGGTGAGCATTCCTAATTTCATTTAAAACGTTTTAGGTAGTTTGATTAAACAAATGGACGGGCTTGAGAGCTGCCATTTCAAATGTCATGATTATGATATAAATGATTTTACAGGTGCTATTTTGTTATTATTGATGATGCTATTGTATTACGTAGTAAAAGTATGCCAAATTATTTAATTAATTAACTATTTCAGTACGAAAGGTTTTCAGTATAAAGTAATAAACCATCCATGTATTACGACATATTTTATTCTCATTCGCACAATTATACAATTTATTTTGTAATAAAAAACTTTACAAATCTAACTAAAGCTCATTGTCATGTTCTCACTTTCTGATGTTCTCCATTCGTTGCTTATCGACTTTAATCCTATCTATATTTGACCCCGCCATGCGGTCAATGCGCTCAATTTGTTCAATGGAAGTATCAATTTCTCTTCCCATTTCAATAGCCATATTTTTCATGTTACCAAGCAGACTGGCGACTTGTCCCAGGTTTTCCTCCATTTCAATTTCTTTATCGTCATTTGTAATCCTGGCAATTAATGGTCCATCAGATTCCCAACTAGTTGCATTATTCCCCGATTTAGAGCGTTGTTTAGCTTTGTTTCTGACTTCAGTGATTTCTTTTCCATCCGTGCTGCTGTTCCAAAGTTTCTCGTCTTCTTTAAACTCCCATGATCTTCTGAACGGATTTGAAAATAGACCCCAAACCTTTTCCATTCCTGTGAGATGTTTTTCTGTCTGATGCACATCTTGATTGATTTGGTGCATTCCTTTCTCTGCCCCAATCAATTGTTCTCGTTGATGGTTAAGCATCTCTAGTGTTTTAGCCCCTTTCGTCTCACTTTCTGCACAAATTTTTACCATTTTTTGAGTGCTGAGGAGAGATTTATTTGTAACCTCGTCCGTTTTTTGCTTGAGTTTATGCAGTTCAGCATGATCTTCTCTATCTAAGGATCCCATTGTCTTTGGACTTATTTGTTTCAGTCTCACAAATATAATAGAGAAATGTACTTTCCAAAATGTATCACAAAATCAATTATACTAATAAATATTACTAAAAACTTGAATACGCCAATCTGATTTTGCTTAGTTTTCCTTTAACAGTTTTCTGTGAATGAATGAATGCAAAGGTTTGTAGTAGCACATTTATATTTATTTCACTTTCAACTGAAACTCGCTACAGTTTTTTACATTGTGTACATACGTTAACCAGATATACGTAGTAGTTGACAATGCTCAAACATACGCCATTTCACGGAAACCTCTGACGATAACAAAACCACAGAATTGTGGAACGTGGAAATTGTGTAATCACGTAAGTGGCTAATGCACTTCCGTGACTTTTGACTACTTTGTGTTCCTCACACAAAATATATTAACTGTGTTATTTATTACGGCAGTCCACAGTATTCAAGGTTAGTTCCTATCAGCTATCGTTTGCAGTGCTCATAAAATACGAATTTAATTTAAAATAAAATAAAATAATTTAATAAAATGATAATCCTACGTCAAAGAAATTATATTATAAATTAGTAAAAAATGATTTATGCAATTTTCAGGATGCATTAAAGTCATTAAACTACAGAACTATATCAAAGTACGTACTACGTATTTATGTACAGAAATGAAGACGTCATTGTCGAGTTTTTAGTTGCTTCAATGAACATGAAGAAAGCCTGAGCTGCATGTTGTGGTTTCCTTTCTTAAAATCATGTTTTTCTTGACGACATTTCATTACAAATTACGTAATATTGGAGAGTGCAAAATTAAGTATTACTAATATTTGTATGTGGAAAGTTTTGCTTGCAAACTTTTACACTCGAATGCAACATTTTATCAACTTCCATTGAAATCACACATTCAGCAACATTTGGAAATTGTTGATCACTGCAATTCCTTATAATTACATGAACTCACAACACGAATGAAATGGAGTAAAATGCAGGAAGTAACAATAACTTCAAAAATTTGGAAATTAATAATAATAGCTTCGTTTTCTGGATTCGAAATTACCATGTTGCCTTGAAACAAATTATTTTTGACGCATGACAAATGTGTCGTCGTGTCTTTTAAACCAGGCAGATCAGGAAGCGAATTATTACGTCGTCTAACATAAATTGCGGAAATGTAAATTATAAATTGTTTTTAAAATGGGCTACACTGTTTCTCCATAGAGTATCAAACTTGATTGTCAAGTCTGTTAAGACGGATGTCAACTGGGTTTGTTGGTTCCTTGACTCATATTTAAAACGCGAAATATGTGCATTATTTTCAGAACGTTTTTGATAGTATGCTTTTTGTTTAAAATAATGTTTGCAAACGTAAGATCTGAAGCTATAAATAGTTTCCACTCCCTTCAAATTAACATTCAATTAGAAATTTACACAGTTTACTTTTTAAACGTACACAAAATTGACCTGGCATCAGACAGCACTAAAACGCTAAACTTTTTCAGAATGCCCCAACGGATGCTAATAAACACAGATATTGGTGACTCTTATGGAATCCCTTGTTAAGCCAATTAGTCGTTTTACGTCACAAATTGACATTTTTATTCTCCATCTGAATGAAGTTACCCTAAATACCAATAATCTATTAAATCCAAGAAAACTTGATGAAATTCCCGAAAAAATTTTTGCACAGTTTTTACCGCATCCCACATCCGTTTTCATTCATGTCACTTTTGAATCCATTGAAAGTGTAGGGGAAAACTTTATCGAAAGAGGTTTGTGGAGGGAATCCTTAACTTGGTATCCTGCAGTAAAAGTTGTTCTTAGCTTGAATAATTCAGCTCATGAAAAACTTAATACAATCCAAAACAACGGAATTAAAACTCATGAGGAATTAAGTTTTTTTCAAGATTTTTCTAACGTTTACGAACTTCACAGAAAGCTGTTTTGGAATAGCAATGGGGCAAAAGTAGACGCGTACATTAACGAAGGATACGATAAACTATATATGAGAATTCTGATCTGGGAAAATGTGTCGATCAAATGTGCGGGTTAGATATAATGGTTCTTAAAACTCTGGGAAGAGTTCATAATGTGAGTTTTATCATATCCTCACTGGTATCCGCAACAGGATCCGACATAATTGTGTCTAGAACCATTCAGCAACCCCATGTTTTTACAGAAATGCATTACATATCATACAATAATTTAAACACGAACACAATCAACGAGTTTCTGTATCACAGATTTGAGTCAAGAGTTTTTCACTACTTTAAGAAAACTCGGGATAGGAAATTCAACCTAGAAGTTTTAAAATGGATAGAGGAATTCCCATTATACATACGAATGTTATGTGTTTTCGCAGGATGCATTTGCAAATGTTTGAGTTTCATCTGCAACTATTTAAGGCATCATAAAAGTAAACGTGTTGAAGGTTGGGTGGTTGAGTTAAATACGTTGCAAAGAGCTGCAAACTTGTTTGCAATATTCATCACCGCATTTGCTGGTTCCCTTTATACAAATAGCTTAACGAGCTTGGTAACTGTCGCGTCAGTAGAAAAAGTAATTGAAAACCTTGAACAATTAATTAAATCCGGGTATAAATTCGCAGTCCCAGATGGGGAATTTTGGGGCAATGGCGAGTACAAGTACAACCTCGTAAGAGATGTAAACTTGTCTGGTTTGAACCAGGGAAATTTGCGAATACTGTTCACGTATTCGTTTGATGCGTTGCGTGAAGAGCAAATTCAATTCCAGTTGGATCAATTAGCCAGAGGAAATATGGTTGCAACAGTATCCCGATCTTCTGACCGAGAACTATTGGCACTAAAACTCAAGGCAGAGTTAAAAAAGAGAGGTTTGCAAAATCGATATGGATATTTCCAAGTAAAACAAAAATTCAATACGATAATGAGTCACTGGAAAATTGGAACTGCGAATCGGTACTGGATGATGAAAACTATTATGCAGATTTATCAATCCGGCTTATTCTTCAAGTGGAAAGAGTGGGAAGATTGGGGATATGCAATAAAACATAAACTACACCAGGAAGTGGGAACCAACAAACTTGAGCCTGGTTACATAACTGCAAAACAGATTTTAGCTGTATGTGTGCCATGGGTCGCGTTCCTTTTGTTGGCTTTAACTTGTGACGTTGTCCAAGTTATATGGGAGGATAAAAAATTTTATTACTCAAGGGTGACCAGTTTTTCTTGCTATTGTAAGAGATTGGTTTTCAAGACGGTAATTAAAGGGGTCGTAAAAATAATGGGTATATTTAACGAGCTACTATGTCTGATTTTAATTTGGTTGAGTTCTATGTAAAAATTTAGTTTCCAAAAATTGCAATCTCCTTTGCTCCTTTGTGTAAGTTCGTGTTTTTAAGCAGACAAAGCAATTTCGTGTCTCATTTTTATTTGAAACCATCTGAAACACAATTAATGGTTTTAATTAATTTCTGGTTATTAATGAAAAGAGGTAATGACAATTTCATTTTCTATGTAATCGCAAACTATGAGGCATTGTGTAGGGAAATGCTGACAAAAAGTCCACGTCGTCAACTGGTAATATACAAAGTATCTGTGTAAGCCTTTTTTAATTAAACTCCCTTGGCGGAAATTAGGTTTTCAGGACAGTATCATAGTTGCCATAATTTAAAAAGACCACGTAGTTGTTCTATGCGAAATTCTAAGCCTAACTAGAAGTTGCTTTTCCAATGTATTATATTTATTGCCTAAATTTTAATACTAAGAATATTAAAGTTGAAACAATTTTCAGAAACTATTGAAGAAAACCTACCAGTAAGTAATCCATAAACTGGTAATACTTAATTTCCAATGTTTTTATCTACACATCTATATTTTTAATCGAAATTGGAGTATGGATTTCTTTTGCGCAGTACTACACTTTGACATTACATTTATCCTTTACTTGAGTCTCCACAACTCTGAAGTTGCTGGTAGTGGCAATTCGCATGTTCTACGAACCCTAATTGCCCCATTTGCTGAAAACCCCGATCTGTATACGCTGTACCTTATTGATGTCCACAAATTTGAATTTATACTAAAATCCAAGACTTTCAATTTTGAAAAAGAACTCGGATCAAAACGAATAACTATTGATACAAATGTCAAACACTCCAACCAAACAGTTTCATTAGCCCGTTTCACTGCCAAATTTTCGCGACATTCTCTATTTTCATTATTCCCTTCAAGAAACTCGTAAATAACAATCAGGAAAGGAAAGTCATAACGATTCATCAAAATGTAATATTTCAATATTTACCACATCCCACTTCCATTTTTCTTTATGTAAATTTAGGTCAAGCCGACAGCTTGAACTGTAAAAATACTGAAGAACATGGAATAGCTAAGTCGCTGCTTTGGGCCCCGTCAACGAAACTGTTTCTGAATTTAAAACTGGGTCAACTGACAGCAGTACCACTTTGTACACTTCATTATTTCAGTGGGAGATGGGAACTTAATAAGTTGTTCGATGATTTTAAGGACCCACTCAAACTGCATCATAAAATGTTCTGGAATGGTCAGGGAGAAAAAATACCTGCTTTTTTTAACGGAAAGTTCGACTTTTTTCTCAAGAACAAAAATGCTTTATATTTTTGCACATCGTGGATTAAACATTTGGATCCAAAGTGTGGAAAAGAAGCAATGATGTTGATCACACTAGCTTTTGTTCACAACGCGAGTTTTTCAATTATTCAACGCAGTGATAAATCAGCATCTCTCAGACTGTCGTCCCCCCAAGCCTTTCAGTCACCTCACGTTTTCACCTACTTGTATTACTTGGATTACAGAGCCATTGACGAAGTAATGATTAGTGAAATTGCATTTTACGGTTTTGAATCAAGAGTATTTCACTACTGTAAAGAGAATGGCAGGGCACACAGCACTTTTTTGGAGTATTCCATATGGATTGAAGGATTTTCTGTCACCATTTGGTTACTTATAATTTTTAGTTGGAGCCTATCCAAACTTTTAACGCTTGCATGCAACTGTATAACTGTGATGGATTTGTCATTTTCACAAAACATTGTGAAGCTTGTAATGATTTGTTACAGTATTTTTATTGCATCCCTTTACGGAACTACTCTGAGCAGCATTGTGACAGTTCTTGCACCTGTAAAAATGCCGTATAAAAATCTAAAAGATTTACTTGCAGCGGGTTACAAAGTTCCTTGGCCTGGTGCTGCACCTGTAAAACTTTTTGCGAAGGATTTTGAGCTTCACAACATATCTGAATCTTATTTACAAGAGGCATTTTATACAATTCCACGAGGTATGACAATAACACAGCTATTTGAACTTAAGGCGGATGCTGAGCTTGAAGGACGGCCTGTTGCATCTGTTATAAAAAAGTCCTTTTCAATGTCATACGGCTTGCAACTGAAGTCTGTGATGAGTAAACGACATTTCCCACATGGATTTCAGTGTTTCAAAGTTCAACAAGAGTTTACAAAGGCGATGCATCACTGGAAAATTAAGATGCCTAATCGTTACTGGATAATGAACTCAATTCAGAGATTGTATGACTCTGGCTTATTTTTCAAATGGAATGAGTGGACGGATTGGAGTTATGCACTGAAAAAGAACTTACTGCAAGAATCTAACGATATAAAACTTGTACCGGATTACATTACGTCAACTAATGTT
>JAQGAP010004285.1:0-10742 GCA_034697805.1 Orchesella bifasciata
TCTGCTTATGAAATTTGCATGCTGTATTGCTGGCATCCAGATAAAAAGTTGTGCTTGAACAAAGTATCAAAATGTTGATGATTTTTAAGGATGGAACTAAATCTCAAGTAAAGTTATGAGTAGAACAATACGAAGATTTGCATCCACATAAAATGAATTTTATTCTCAAATTCTTTTGAATATGCGAATAAAAAATTATTTTTTTTGCCAATCAATCACTATTTGTTTATGTATGTACTTCACAGATAAAGAGATTATATTTGCAGACACAAACTGCTATGATATATACTGCTACAGTCCGACTTACTGCCCTTACCAGTGCCAAAAATTATCGGGGCGTATTGAAACACTCGTGTTTATTACAGTGTGAACTAAACAGCTCTGATCGTGAGCGTGAGTTTGTCCCGGTTTTATACAGACGTTTTAATTTTAGTTCAAAGAACTACTTATTTATGCAATTATGCACTTGTCAGTTACGATGAAGCACACGATAACCTCATCAACTTCAAAAATTGTTTCTTTACGTCCTCAAAATAGATGCAATAGGTATATGAGCCATAACTGTTCCGTAGAGTTAGCACTTTCTCCCCGATTTCATATACATATTTGCAGTTCTATAAATTGTAAAATTATTTCCTTTGGTTTAGCTGTTCTATAATTTCTAAATATACATACAATACAATGTACATATTGTCATATTTAAGGGTACCAAAAAGGGTAAAAGGGATGATGCTTCAAATAGTTTGATAGAAGATGCATTCTGTTCTCCAGTTTGGAGAAGAAAAGCCAGTTAAAAGTAGAAAAACAAGGGTAGCAGTGTTTCCAAGATAAAATGCCATATTGATGCTTCCTGTAAGCATGTGCTTACCTAACAAATTGCTAGTGAAAGCATACCAGCTTCTTGCTCAACAAAAGCAATTCCATATGAAAACCCTTACGCAGTCTATATGTAAAACAAGGAACTGTATAATGGAACAAATTCTATATAATGTAAATGTCATTCGTACGTTTTCAGCAATCTAATTTTTTATTTGAAAGTACTTTACATTTGTACCTTTTTTGTAGGGATGAATGTTCAAAGTTGGTGTTTGAAATGTCAAGTTTTGGGAAACACATTGCGGTCACTTAACCTTCTGTCCTTGGTCCCATTTCACACAAGTTGTCTTGTCAAGTCAAGTGTTGCCTTTATACTGTGTACATAAACGGGATAGCTATTACTACATGCTTTCTATGCAGTGGGTAAGGATGAGTAAGCTCCCATTCATGGGGATATCCGTGGTTTTTGCACTCTTCTTCTTTCTGAAAAGATGGATCATGTGCCCACGATCGCAATTTCAAATCAGTCTAGAAAGCACAAAATTTCTCGATGCGTCGTCCTTTTTCAACTGGGAAACGGAGAAGGGTGCCGAATATCGGGGAAGTCCAGGGCAATGTGGTGCCACATTTGAAAGATTAGTGTTGGCGATAGCGGCTTCCGATATTTTATTCTTTCTCTTCCCCTCTTGGGTATCCGTGCTGGCGACAATGTGTCAAAGGGATGCTACGAGTACATTACACTAGTGTGTAAAGGTAGAAATTTTGTGGGTTGTATACAACCTACAACCCGCTGGTGTTGGCCGATTTTTGGGAGTTGGTAGCGATGGTACGAACTAGCTAGGAAGCAAGATTAATTAAGAAAATGGAAAACTCCTGACTTGTAATGAGTAGAAATCAATCTTTTGACTCCCTTTTCCGTCACTCTCAGCTGCTAAGAACTGAAGCCAAAAGATACGGCTATGTAGATTTATATGTGGAATATAGTACATATATATAGTATAGATAATATAAGATATCAGTGATGGAAACCGATGACTCGACTTGATCTCATTTCTTCTTTATCTTAACCATTCATTCAGCTGAATAATTCACAATGTACAGAGAATCAGAACTACTCGTTGCTGAAGGACTCTATATAGCTACTGCAATACTCTATTTAGCGTAAATTGATGAGGCTCTCCAATCTATTTGATGCATTTGATTGCAATGCAATCTTTGTTTCGCAGTGCGTAGTTACAAGTTACAATGACCCTAATTAACAGCGGATTCCTTTCGTGGGGGATGCTGTTGTGATAAATTGACCGATTTGATATGACCGAGCTGAATATACTGGACTGTTAGGCATTTGTAACTCCGACTGTGTGAAAGTTCCATCAACAAATATTTAAAAACAAATGAATATTCATCTTTACACGAAATTTAGATATTGGCATACATTATTATTATTACAACTAAAAAAAAGGCGTCTTTGCCAAACTACGGCAGGGGTGAAAGTTGCTACTCCATTGAAGTATGGGGCTTCCTTCAGCATCGGCTCTGTTCATAATCACGTCATAGGGATGCTAAATCCAACTCCCAGCAACGGAGAAAGTAAGAGTATCACTTTTATTGTTATGATGGTGTGTTTTGCGGGTTGGATTTCACCCACCAAAAACAGGAGTAATAGTGGAAGGGACTTTGACACCAAAAGTTAACCTACACGGTTCGATCATTCCTTTTCTCTTCCTTCACTTCCAACTGCAAAACAATGCATGGTGGTGTGGTGACGGTGACTATATACCCAATAATACAGTGATAGTATGTGTGAGTATGGATGTACTTAGTACTTCTTTCACTGAAGAGGGAATTTGTGCATTTAGTTGTAAGGAAAGAGTGCTTTTGTATGGTCCTATTTCATTTAAGGGATTAGTGAACTCTTTTGTATGATACTGGCTGCTCTGCTATGATCTTTAAGTCTCTTTCTGGGAATGAGAATGCTGTGCTATTTCATTGTACAAAATAGTACCATAATCATTATTACTCTTGATGCATATAATAAAACTAATGATTGCTCATCCGTGTGTGCAGTACGCGTCTCTTGTCTTTTCTTTTCCTCTGCTGTTCTAACACAGAGCAATTATAGTCTATAATGGAGTACAGCTCTATATGGTAGGATCCCCTAAATACATGCAATTCAAAGTTGGACTCGGCTCCGCTCACTTTGGCTCGCTATGCTACCCTCTCTAATACACGCCAGTGTTTAACGAAGATTAATTGTTTTTCATTCCCATTGCATTTCCACACTTGGCTAATTATTTATTCAAAACTTGAGTTCCGCAAAACAGCAAAGCTCAATGAAAGAACAGGGGTTTCAAGACAACTTTTTGGGTTTGCATATTATGCTCTAGTAGCAGCACAAACAAACAGTGTAGTACATCCATTTATGGGCATATTAAACTTAAGTGCAAATGTGCGTTCTGCTTTCTCCGCCAGCGCTTCAACCACTGTCTGTCACTATCAACTCATACATTGCGTCCTGAATTAGTTAGAGAAACCATTAAACACAACTAGCCCTTCAGGACGCATGTACTATGTACGCAACACAACACAAACAAGAAGTGCTGCAGCTAACAACAATGCAAATGCATGCCATCACTTTGATTGTATATAATACAGTAAATATGGGAGCTAGTTTTGCTAGCCTGATAGAGAGGGAAAAGAAAGTGTATGTTTAGTCACAATAATTTCAGCCCATTCTTATTCTTTTGGTTGTGCTGATGGTAATTATGATTACACGTAAATGTTCTCATTTAGGTCGACTTATTCCCTTTCTCGCAAAGACAAAAGTGCACACTTGGAGTTCCTGATTGTCTACTGTCTACCTATTAAAACTAAGGCACCTATCATCTAGAAAGGCGGATCACAAAAGAGCTAAGTCAGTTCCACGAACTAATATTAAACCTGGTAAACAGGGTATAATCATGTAGCGTTTGCATTCTTTTCCTGTTCCTCTATGAGCAAATATATTCTGAAAAGAAATTTAGATAATAACTTTCACTTCGATTTGACATACATTGGTGGCTACAAATTACGGAAAACATTCAGGACACCACATAACGACCGGTAAGGTCACGAGAATTTTTGCGAAGGGTATAAAATATGTATATGAACAAAAACCGGCCGAATGCAATGCAGTTACTACCGGACACGGTAATTGGCAAAATTGGGGAAAAGTTTTCTTGAACGATTGGTGCTTGAGCACTTTATTTCGCGGAACTCTGTGGAATGCTATTTTAAGTACTTTTATCCCGAAGTTGAAGCCACCATGTATTTATGAGGTTTCCTATTTGTAAAGGAATGGGTTGGCGGATGAGACAGGTTTTTCTTAGCTCGTTGCATCGCTTTCAATCGTTTATGCATTGAAAAAAACTATGCCTACTTGAAACAATTATGCAATTTCAGTTGATTGATGAATCACTCTTATTCCGAAATTCTCCGATGGGTTTTCAAAGAATCGTTAGGGAACATTTCCTTACTTACTCCGAAGTTAATTTCTGATTATTAATAATTCAATGGATTTTGGCCAGTTTGGCAGGCTTCATATTTTCCCACCTGCATGGTAGATAGTTCATTTTAGTTTAATTGATCAATCAGAAATCACCCCGAAATATCCGTTAAGCATACAGAACGGTATATGGCTCAATGGATGAAAGTCCAGGCGAATTACTCTTATGTTTCACAATGCCCCAAACTACTATTATTTAAGTGTTCTCAACTTAATTCTATTTTTTTCTGTTTCAGGAGTAACGATGCTTCAACTTGTTGATCTAAAAGTCCCTCCATATACTATTCGTGGACAACCCGTGCGTTTGGAATGCCATTATGACTTGGAAGGCGAAGCTTTGTACTCGGTCAAATGGTTCAAAGATGACAAGGAATTTTTTAGATTTCTTCCTGAAGATGATCCCCCTGCCCAAATTTTTAATCAGCAAGGCGTTTTTGTTGATGTAAGTGATTTTTATGAATGGCTATCTACAAAATCCAAACCGAATCAAATTCTTTTCATGCTGACTTACTCTTTATTTACTTCTAGTTACCGAATTCGTCGGACACGGCAGTTGTGCTAAAAGCTGTCGATATCAACGGTTCTGGTCAATACCGCTGCGAGGTATCTGGAGAAGCTCCTTCTTTCAAGACAGTTTCAAATCAGAAGGTCATGGTGGTTGTTGGTAATTTATTTTTATTTACAAAATTAGCACATGCTTTCACTTGAAGAAAGTTCAGTAAATAATAAATTAAATTAGCCCGACAATTATGCGAATATAAGTGAATTAAGTAAACTCTGTACTTTCAGAGTTACCAGATGCTAGTGGTCCTCAAATAGAAGGAGTTCGGCCACGATATCAGATTGGAGATACTGTTCGGATCAATTGCACCTCATCCCGTTCAAGGCCTGCGGCAAAGCTCTCTTGGTATATTAATCAGGAACCGGTACGTATTTTAAATGCCTTGTACATGTGTCATTCGCAACATAAGTACAGCATAAACTTTAGAACACTTGTGTTAATGCTTTTCAAAGTACTCGCGATTAAATAAAATTCTTGTTGTAATTTAGGCAGAGGAAAGTTTCCTTCGATATCACCCCATTGTGCAAGATGAAGAGGGACTACAAACTTCCATGTTAGGGTTAGAGTTTAAGGTACGATCGTAATAATTCGGATAGCTGATAATATTCCAGAACATGACTGTTAAATGTAGTAGTTACTTTCATCATTTCCGAGCACAATATCAGGTTACTAATTTTATTATGAGTCATCCTTAATGTATATTCGTTCTGTAGGTTCGACAGAAACACTATAAAAAGGGTGACTTGAAGATGAAATGTTTAGCAACGATTGATACTCTGTATTGGAGAAGCAATGAACAAAGTGTTGAAGGCGATCGACCACAAAAGGCCCCAGTTCTTGAAAGTCGGGAAACTTACTCACCAGGTAAACGAGGTGGGTTTATTGTTTGATCTGCATAAGAGTTGATTGGTTACCCAACGAGCATTCCGCTGCATAAAGTTGTCTTTGTTAACTTCCTGACTTGATGTATGGAATTTTGAAAATAACGAAGCTAATCTTAAATATCTTAATAGAGGGGAAAATGAAAAAATTTCTGCAAACCAATCAATCACGTCGAATTTAATTGTTTTTAACTGTGAAATTATCCAAAATACAACGTTTATTTCAGAAGCATCATCAGCGACGGCTGTAAAACTGATTTCAAGGGGACACATGATTTTACTGCTGGCTGCATCACTCTCGGTAAACTTATTTTCCCGATTGTATGTGAAAGATGCCCTGCTAGTATCTCTGTTCGTCTCAATGTTGGACACACTCTGGTGCAGCAACAAGACGCAGAGAGATGGATCTACTTCAAGATGCTATAATGAAAAACGAATATCATCAGAAAACGTTTGTGTGGGAGTGGACGATGAGTCCTTTTCTAGTCCTTGGAAGAAAACTACATTACCAAATACTTCGAGTACCGACGCTTTTGCGAGCAGCTCGTCGAATCTGAATTTGGTCAAATTTAACGTAATTTTCAAGAAAAGTGTTATAAATGTACAGTAATTTTCAAAACTTATGTTGTAAACCACTAACGATAACGAAACAAACATATTCAATAAATTTAAATTAAATATAATCTCAACAATCAGCATCCAACTTTCTTATTATGCGAATTATCCCACTTTCATTGCACTTTTTAAAATGAAAAAGGAATGAAACACATCTATGCATCATCGTTTATTGCTTTCTCCGTTATATTTTATTTAAACTGATCAGCATTGTACATTTATATTCTTAAATTACGACAAAAAAGTGTATCTCATCACTTAATTTAGCGTGCTAACCTCCAACTGGCTCGTAGTTCATATTCAAATGTGTATCATACATTATACATAATATGCACTACATGTTAATAAACAGTCTCGTGTCAACAATCATTGTCATTGTTAAAATGTAGATGATAGCAAAATTATAAATTGTAATTTTAAAATTAAAACTTCCGAATGCTAACATGATTAGCCTAGTCATTACATTATAATTATATACACGAACACATAAAACATTGAGACTTTCAAAATTTGAAATTAACAAGTTAAAATACAGTCCATAACCTTCAAAGTCAAATTCGCTCTTCAACAATCGGTCATCAAGACAAGTAATCATACTTCTCATCATTCAATTTAAAACATGCACAATATGGTAAAATCAGGTAAAAATAATAAAACTTTTGTAACTCATCATTCGTTCCATTATTCTCTTCACTGAATGATTGTGAATTGTGACTCAACTACATAATAATGCAGGCAGGAAATGCAACAACATGGAAAGGACCGGAAATATTTATAGATATGACTAGTAAAGAATGAATCTTCTATATAAATATCTCCTTCCTCTCATCTTTAACACACTTTGATCTTATCCCACAAGAAATGCATTGAGTTCCAAAACGAACTAACGCGTTGTACAGGACCAACGGATTACATGCTCATCTGCTTGCATTTGACTGGAAGGGCTATGGAAATCAAATGGAGACTTTTAATATAAATTATACATCCAAAGAAAGTGGTGATGTGTCCAAAATTCATTTCTGTTACCTTGAAATGCCTCATTATAGGCTGAGATCAATTATAATAAGACGGTAGGCTTCTTTGGTTGTAAAATATGTAGATGATGATGATGATTTGAGTGCGGCTTAAATTAGAGTTAAAGGTGTCACTACAAATATATTTTTTTCACTGTTTTCTCTAACGTCCCCGTATTCAAGTTGTTCTTCACTGGCACTTTGTTATTCACACTCGGCACATTGAGAACAAAGTCAATTGGTTTTGTTAGTCTTTGTGACTCGTTCATTGTTGCTGCTAGTTGCGCATTGGTGGCTGGCTTCTTTTGAGTTTGTCGGCTGGATATCAGCTTTGAAACGACGAAGCCCAAAACAAAACCAATCAAAAGGGAAACCCCAGCAGTGGAAGTTGTTGCGAGCACCAATGACTGGTTTGTCACATATCCTTCTTCCGCTGATCGTACATAAGAGGATTTGAAATCTAAACACAAATTTGGAGATTTAGCATGCATGAATAAATGGTTGAGTTGTAAAGATAAAGTGAGACTATTGCATTTTGCTAATTTACCTTGTGTATATCCAGTTTCCAATCGTGGTATTTCATTCTCTTGTTGGAATGTTTCATTGTGAATCTGAACATTTTCTACGATTGGATCTTGAGGCAAAACATTTAGCCCTGAGTCAACGCCCTCTGGAAATAGTAAATCTTTTCCAGGTGAAGTCTGAGAGGTTGAAGTGGTCGTCACAGGAGTACACGGACAACAGTCTTTGGCTTCATCTTTAAATAAAATAATAAATAGAAAATGTAACAATCAAAATTATAATGCCCTTGTAAATTATAAAACCGCATTGTACCTTCTTCAATTTCACTTCTCAGCGGATTAGGGTTGGGTTCAATAACAACTTCATTGTTACGCTCATCTTCAAAATAAAAAAAGTCATTATAAATTATACATACGAACACAAATTCATAAACCAAATGTGGAATGATTGCTACGTACCAAGTGGACAATAACTGGAGTATCCC
Source organism: Orchesella bifasciata (assembly GCA_034697805.1). NCBI lineage: Eukaryota > Metazoa > Arthropoda > Collembola > Entomobryomorpha > Orchesellidae > Orchesella > Orchesella bifasciata. Next base: position 8,438 of record JAQGAP010004285.1, read on the forward strand.
AGATTTATATTCTGCAAAATTTCAGCATTTTTAACTTGATAGTTAGTGCTAACACACTGCTGGACACTAAGATCCCAAGCGCAATGCGGATCCCTAATTGCAACGCAAGTTATGCAAGAGTTGAACTGTTGGCAATTGTCCACGGGGATAATACGGAGTCCAATCTCAGTTCCAACAAATAATTTCCTGGAGCTCGCCAACTTCAAAGTTTTAATCTTGGAGCCTGGAAATACCTCCCACGACTGGGTTATTACTGTTTCATCAGGTTTGAAATTCTTAATTGACCCCACAGTTTTTCCTGAACTGGTAGCATTAATCACGGCCTTCAGAACTTTCCCAGAATCTGTGAAAAGTCAAGTTTTATATAAAAACTGGATATATTATAGCAAACAAGACATTCTTTAGTTAAATCGTAACATACCGGTTCCAAGATAGATAATATGATAGGGAGCGACTTCCGGGGAATGGTCCACAACAATAGCCGTGAAATGATCTTGATTAGAAGTCATCGTGAGTACAGGGGACCCTTGCACCGCATCATCCATCAGAGGATGCCCTTTGACAAAGGCTGAAGAGGTGGAGTCAGGATTATAGCTGGGATCATTTGAGCACGTGCCCGGTCTAGGTTTGGGCACTTCGCTGTTGGGTACTGGGAGCCAGTTGGCATCAAGAGAGGACTGTCCCTTGAATGGACCATCAAAAGCCTTTAAAATGTCCTTTGCGGAAAAGGCACAAACAGCGGAAGCGCTTATGCTATTTGGAGCCGTGGTGAACACAGCATACAGCATTTCTTCGCTTCTTTGTCGATTCATGAATATATCCGTTGTGCTCTCTGCGTTGTTAAATTGAGAAATTAATTATAGCTTCTGATTTGTATCTCAACACTGACATACTAATAATAATTTAATTTTTTGGTTGACATACGAATATGGTCAAAGTAGAAGGGAAATTGTCCCGGCATGGAACAATTAAGTCTGGCTTTGAGAAAAGTGGTGAAACGGTCTTTGTGTTTCTTGCTCCCTGTGTCATGTCGACAAATACGAGCCACGCGACTGAAAACCGCTTTCCCACAGTTTGTGTGCTCCACAGCAAACTCGCGAAAGAAGAATAGAGCCAAGTCTCCGAAGCTCACGGAGGACACGAATGATGGACCTGAAAATTGACACGCAAAAAAACATTTTTAATTCACATTGCTTATTCTGTCAAACTTGCAGAATGAGGAACGGCAAATTAATGGCCATGTTACAGAAACCGTTCAGTTTTGATTAGGATATTTCACCGTGACTGGTTTCACAAATTGCTCATCAAATTCAAAAGTTCTTTCGCTTCTCTGTCACATTCATTGTCACAACAATGACCATTCTGAATGAACTTCCTTTTTTATTTTCACATACAACTATAGCAAATCGAGCTGCGCAACAAAGGAACACTTTTCGTTTCATGAGCATTGGATCCAACTTCTTAGCAGAGGACTCTTGAAACTGACAAAAGAAGCTGAAAGTCATTGTCATCTTGCGTTTCATTCAAAATTCGAGCATCCCGTTTGCTCAGTAATTCGAGCAACAATGGAAATGGAATCGGATTTTCTCAGAATTAAATGTTAAAAACTGTTTTTATTGTGACGCATGGAAATAGCCGTTATGTAAGAGTAAATGAGAAGTGCAATGAGATTTCTGTTTTGGGACTAACTGTTCAAATGTAAATCATAGTACTGCTCCGTTCTCAGAGGTTGCTTGTAGATGAGGGCATCCGTGCCACCAAAGTCAGCCACCTGTAATTATTATATAAAACAAAGCATTCATTTTGATTGTATTGTATTTACAGTATGGAAAGTAGGGAAAGTATATTATGCATTCTCAACTTACAGTGGCAGCGTAAACTGATCCATGATGAAGGACAGAGGTGGACAAATGGCTGGGATTGAATGGAGTGTATCCAATACCAGAAAACTCTGAGGAAAATGTCTTCAGGTCGGAGGAATACCAACGACACTTGGGCTTGAAGGCATGCGTTCCACAAACGAGGTACTTGCCATCCCCTCCTGCGGAAATCTCTGTTTTTGGACTGTGTGAGTAGCTCAGCGGGCCAAAAAACACACGCACAAAGTTATGGCATTCCGACTCTTTTTGGCCTTTTATCTGGCAGATGTCCTGATGGTCAGCAGAGACGGTCCAGTTGATTCCCTAAAGCATTTCAAATTTAATATCATTATTCACATCATCTACAAACAGGCCCGCAACCACGGTTAAAAAACTGGGGGGTACAACCAAGAAAAAAATCGGCCCCGTTTCGGAAACTTTAGTCA
>JAQGAP010004286.1:0-10736 GCA_034697805.1 Orchesella bifasciata
CATGTTATCCGTTGCCCACCTTTTATTTCCACCATCACCGAACCTTGAAACTGCACTCCGGTAGCGTGCTTGTTTCAGATTTAAACTTTTGTCCTACCTCTGTTCATAATGTAACCAAACATTGGACAATTACTTTTTTATTAGTACAATGATTCATTAATTTCAATAGTAAGTCGGACAAGGAAATAACGTCTACGTCAATTATCGACATCGTTACATTTTTATTGCATCCGTTGTAACTTGCAGGTTACTGAAACCAATGGAGTTCCATTAAAATCAAATCATTAAATTTTCATCAAAAACTAACAACATCTAAAACATCGAGCTCCCTGAGTAAAGCGAAATGACGAAGTTACTTTTGTTTCTGCACATTGTTGCTATCTTTGTTGCGGCGGTGGTAAAGATTTGTTTTGGTTTACCTGTATGAACTACGTGGGTATGTATTAATTATGTGTATTATTTAACACGCGTATAGGTAAATGGACAGGAGGAAAATGATGACTCCTACAGTTCATGGTTTGACGAGTCATACGATGGAAGCTACTACAGACCTTATTACGGAAATTACTACTCCATTCCCCCATCTGCCTCTGTTAATGAAGAATCGCGAAGCGAAGTGGTGCCAAACGTGGAGCAAGTTGAAAGGCTTTGGGTAGGAGGTTTGATGGGACTAAGGAATACCTTGGTATACTTTCAAAATATTTCCGCTTGTTAAAAAAATTAATTTAAAGTATTTAAGTACGTGAAACCGATTTTGAATTCTTGTAGGCCAACGCTGCGGGAGAAACCTATCTAGACTGGAGATGTTGGCCAGGTTACAATAATCAATTAACTGGTCGCAATAAAGGACACAACAGGGCCATATTGGTTGCTTCAATGTGCCATAGAGGACCTTGTGCTAAAACATGTTTGCTGAAAAGACATGGTTTATTATCCGAATTTCCGCGACGAGTGCCTCCTGAAGAACACATGATAAGGGAATCCAGTGGGGTTAGTGTTTTCTTCAACGAAAACGGAAGGGAATCAGCTAAAGAAATTGCAAGGCGTATTTGGTCAAATTGTAAGCAAGAAGGTAAGATGGACAATTATTTAAATTGAAAGGTTCATATTTACTTTATCATTGATTCATGATTATCAATTCATTTTTATTTCTCGATTTGTCTACAAGCACAAGCAATTGAAGACTACGCAGAACCTAGAAACGAAGCAGGATGTTCATACGAATTGGAGGACTGTGTGCAGAAACATACGGTAATAGTTTTTTACACAATAAATATCTGTATTTAGGAATCAATATTTCTATTTAACGGAAAAAATATTTGAAAGCTCATACATTACTTTTTTCCTAAGAATTGCCCCATTGATAACAGGAAAAAGTAAGAAGAAGAATGCTTCACCCATGCAAAAAATACAACGATAAGAGTATTAGATTAAAGTTTACGGTAAAATTTATTTTACTAAATATGAGTACCAGAATAACTTCATAGGCTCTACAAATTGTCATTCAAATTAAATTAAAAGTTAACAAATTACAAATTTGGTGTCCATATTTATTTTGTAAATCACAAATTTGGCACGCATGTACCACCCACTCCAAAATAATAAGTTCCAAAGTAAACATTTCGATTAAGTTGGTAAAAAGTTTTTACTAAAAACGTTAAAAGTTTTTGTTGGGTTTGACAAAGTGTTATAAGCCATAGTTGAATGCTTTATTCATATCCGCATTAAATGGCCGTACATGCTTCTAGTAGCAGAAAAAATTACGAATTTCAGCCAGCTTATTGTGTGGTTGGTCAGAGCTCGTTGAAATTTTGATCGAGGTTAACAAGCAACTTCTTCATTTCGGAATTACACTGATCAAGTAGCTCTACAAACTTTTGGTTCGGCAGATCTTCAGTATTTTAGTTATCTTAAAATATACGTAATTTTGCATTTTGAGGTGAGAATCCATATGCTTTAACCGTCACCCCCTTTCAGAAACTTTTTTAACTCCGCAAGCCCGCCTTCATGTATCATAAGCCTGTGTTTCAACCCATTTGCTGTCTTACAAATATCCAAACTGGCATGACAAACTATGCACTCCCGAAAAACAATTGCGCCAAACACGCAACTAAGTTTGTTAAAGATTTGTTTCCATTTTATCTTACTTTTGTTAAATGTTACTATATTTCAAACTAAACGTATTGAAGGCCGTTAAAAACCATTTAAAATTATTAGAAATACCATAAATGGTAGACGTTAAGGCCTAATCTATAGATTAAAATGACAAACAATCTTTGATATTCAGAAATTGCCCGTTTTGTTAGTATGAAATCGATGGTCGTTCACATTTTAGCAAGCCTAAAAGAAAAATTGAATGTTTATGAACTAAGACGTGTTGTTTTGACAAATGTTTTAATTTTTGCGGGTTACCATTGCTTTGTCCAGACATGTAGTTAGTTCTGTTTGTTCTTCGCACGGCAAACCAAAAGAAGCTTTTCCTAAGTTCACCCAGAAAGTTTAGTTCAGGTAGGTGCTTAAAGAATGTAAAGGGAGGGAAGTTCCCCTCAGGGGACATATACCTATTTCTGTACAAGTCGATAAAATTTGCTTAGCAATTTTATTAGCAGAATCTTCGTCCGGAAAAATGCTTTCCAGTCGACCCGTAATTGCATCAATTGTTTCAATATAGTTATCATCCTCCTCGTTAAGAAAGCCCATATACGATAACATGCACGGCTTAAAGCACGAGCCCTTTAAACGTAAAAAGGAATCAAGAAAATTGTACTCCGAACGAATAAAAAGAATCAAACTTTTCGGGCCAGCGTGTCTTAGTAACCCTTGTGCAGCGTTCCGCGTAGAACTTTATTAAACCTTCTCCATTTTCACCATTGTTGTATCCCGGGTGGCAACGTAGGTTTGGATAGATGTCTTCTTCACCGGACACCTGCCAAGTTGTTGAATAAGTTACCAAGAATTGAAACAAGTAAGTCTTTTTATTTGTGGTTATGAATTGCTTCCATACCCTACAAATAGCAACTCCAATTATAAGTAACTGAATAATGACGTATTTTGCCATCTTGTTATTCAATACTTGATGTTCTTGCCTGTATCGCTGCAAACCTGATTAAACTACGTGTACTAAGCTATTGAGAAGCTGAAAATATCTTTTACTATTTATGCAACAGAATAGATTAAGCTGTAATTAAGAAGACTAGACGACCAATTAATGTAAGCCTTTATTGTCTACGTTATTATACTGTGCTGTGTGAATAATGGATCTACAAAACTGTTCTGAAATCAAAAAAACTATAACTGTTTAAATAAACTTGTTCATGTCATAGGAGTGTCAAAAAGCCAATGTGAAAAAGCCTTAATCAGACTTGTTACGCTAAAGACATACTTCCCACATAATTTATGACTTAAACCATGCTTTAAATTATAATTACCGTCTACCCTTCGTGCACAGCTGTTTTATGCTTTAAGTTAATCAGTCTAACATGATACCTGCTACTTCAAATGTAGCCGCAAATGTTAATATTTTTATTGGAATTATTTTTTATTTTCATCTGTTCGCTTTGATTGAAACATGCGAGCTGATATCGCTAGGCGTATTGCTGTAAAGGGTAATTATTTTATTTTTATGAACATAATGGTTTATAGTGGGTGGTTCAAACAAGAACAATGCTCCTTTCTCATGCATATTCGACTTAGTAACGACGATATGTCAACATGTGTCAGACACATCGATCGTTAGTGCTGTGTCGCAGATAGCAAATGCCAAAAGTCGATTTATTGCGTTGTGACACAAACTGAAATGTGTCAAACAACTTTATATAATTTAGGGATATTGTAGCTACAATTTGTCAAATTATTATGTGCCACCGGCCCTGGGTCTCATAAAGCTGGTTGCTTTATGTTATGCTAATGTCAAGTGTGCTGCTTCATGTCGTGTCACTGGTGAAACAAGTCATGAAACACAATCACATTGTGTCGAAAAGTGTATTTTTGGCACACCGCTATTGCTAATTCTGCTGTAGACATTTTGCTCCGTGATTTTTTCACGTTCATTTTATACAAAGTAAGGTAGAATTTCGTTGTTATTAGGGAGAGTGCGTTAATTTCGTGGATTGGAAAACCGAGCCCTTTCATGCTAGAATTCGCTACATTGCCATTATGCATTACGTGTAATATTTTGAAAATGTACCTGAATTATGATTTTTTAAATGTTCAAACATGCAACGTTTGGTGATATCACCGCCTAAAACTATTCGTTTTGCTTAGTTACGAGGAAGTACAACATGGATTTAATAAGATACATACATGTGGTTGGTTTTACCTTTTAAAACTTAAAATCAAAATATGTTCAGGTAGTACAGACCGAAAAATGACTGCCATATACTCAAATTTATGGTCACTCAAATATAAGCTGCATGTTCCAGCATGTTTGTTGAAGGTATTTTGATTTAGGTCGTTTGTTGAACAAAAACTTTTTAGTAAAGTCTTTTATCACCACAAGTTCAGGTATACTAAAGTGAATTTTATATAATTTTATGTTGTGCGATGAGCGATCTAGTCTTATGTTATAAAACTAAAAACTTTGAATTTGAGTTTGCAGCAAGTACAAAGCCAAGTTTTATCTACCTGATAGCTTACTAAAAATAAGTTATTTGTCCAACTCCCTTTTCTTTTTGTTTAAGTTCTGAGTAAGTTTAATCGATTAATTTTTTGAATAATTAATATATTCAAAAAAGAAAACTTCGTATATAACAGAATTCGGGGTCGAAATTTATTTCCCGATTTAATACGGAGAAGTATTTCACTGAGGAACCACAAGCCTTTACGGTTACGTTTTGAACTAGGAAATTATTCTAATTAAGAGAAAATAGCAAGTCCTTTCAAAATACTTTTAGCCATGTCGCTGACAATTGGAGCAGTAAATGTGCGGCTTATTTTACAAAAAATTAACAAAATACCCGATCACCTGGTTTTCGACCAACAAAACACACTTCTATCATCAGATAATGATTATAATAACAGCATAGTTGCCAAATGTATTTGGTACTTTACCCGATTTATGTTTCAATTCACCAGTCTTCTTTGTATCTGGAAACTGAGAGTGGTAACAAATTCATGGAAACAAACCCACGATTTAGCTTTATTCGGAATGTGCATGGCACTATTAGCAATGCTCACCGTATACAACTCCACATCAATATTTATAGAACAACACAAAGCCACCATAAATCCTTTATTAACTGAAACCTTGAGGATTTCTGGGATTAACAGGAAATCGTTGAAAAATCTCAAAAACACAAGACTTCAACAACGAATGGCAGAAATTTTTGTATACGTATTTAGCTTACAATTTTTTATCGCGTTTCCGTTAATTTTTGCTGCCCTCCCTTGGATTCGGAAAGATGGACCGATGGAATCCTTCTTAGCTTTGTTGTTCTGTAGCACCTCAACTCCAACTATGCCTATTAGGATTGCTTCTTCTATAATCATGTTTGTGATGGTAATTCCTGCCAACTGTACAGATATGTCCGCACTGCTTGGTTGTACGATGGTTTGTGATTGCATTCGCCGCCTTTGCTCACAACTTAAAACTTTGTTAAACGAAACAAAGGGACTTTCTATCCACGTCCAATTTCAGAAGACTTTGCGACACTACCGACAATTGCAAATGTTCGTGATGACCTCAAGCAATATGGTAAGAGACCATTTGGGAGTTTTGGTGTCCATGGGAATTATTATCCAAGCCACTTGCGCTTACTTTAGTATAATGATGTATGACTATTTGCCAATCCCGATGTATATCGCTTGTCTAGGAATTACTTTTATAGTGGTTGTCTTTGTTGTACTCTTTGGTATATTAACAACTATTCCCAATATGTGTAGCGTGAACTTTAAAAGAAGCTGGAAGAGTGAGAATTCACTTTCAAAAAAGGATCGTTTGCAAATTAGGTCTTGCCCACTGATCGGATTTAGGTTCGGACCACTTTCCGTTGCTACGCCTCTTACCGTATTGCACTTTCTTAATGTTATGGCGAATGCTACAGCAACACTTGCTCTTATGAGCGATTTTAGGCGAATCTGAAAAATAATTTCTCTACAGATCGTAAAGCAAATATTTTTAAAACTATTGCAGTAAATAGGTGGAAATAAAAGCCATTAGAAATATTAGATTCAGTGCATTGCATTTACATTTAGGTTTAGTATTGTAACCTATTCAGGCGTCACTAGATCTCTCAATGAAGTATTGAAACGAAACTTTGGCATAAAAAGGTAACCTATTATCTGGTTTAAAACATTTTACAATAAGAAAATACAATAGAATACTTTAAAACTGTTTGCACACTTATGTACTTTGCAAATGTTTCTTGTCAATAATATATAATAGGAAATAAATAAATCTTGACTAGCTGGTTTTAAATTCAGGATCCTTTCTTTCTTTAACGTTACCGTTAAACCTGTACCATTCGTCCACGGGACTCAGTAAATCGCATTCCGTTTTTCAAGTTGAATTTCGTATGAGTGGCTTTGTCATTTTTATTTGGAGTAACGTTTTATCCTTCTTCCGAATTCAATGACACCTACAAACTTTTGGAAATATGCAAAGAGAAATTGACGTCATATTTATTATGCAATGTCGTCTGGTTTGGTTTTACAGTTCTTCCTTAAAGTTTTTTATGGATTTTAAACAGGTATTGATCCGAAATTCTGTATATTTTAGAACGTTATTAGGTCAGCCAGAAATGGACTACTGCGGCTCCAATGCAGAAATCATATTGAAATCCAGACTACTAAATGGTACTTAATAACAAGTTTCCACAAAAATTAAAAAGGAGTGCATAATAAAAAACCTTTTACAAATTTTTGCATTTAAAACCTTGGATAATAAATTGAGTCATAGTGCCTACCAAATACGTAAGCTTGGAAATTACACGTTTACTAATTAAGACTCGCATTAATATTTATTTGCTTTTTATAGGCTACCATTAACAGGAGCTAATCGACCTCATTATCAAACATTACAATCACATCAATTACGATTGGTCATAGCAGCTGACACGATTGAAAACATCAAGTTTCCTGATTCGAATGATAGAGAAAATGGCAAAACTACTATCGTTTCTGCAAGCATTCGTCGTCTTTGTTGCAGTTACGGTAAAGCTTCCCGGATAAATATTTATAAAGTTTAAGTACATTTATTTATCATCATATCAATAACTATTTAACACGTTTCTAGGTAAACGGCAAAGATGTTGTGTCATTTGGTAGACATGGAGAACGTCCAAATTCCTTGGTATGTTTTAATGCAATTTAAAAATGAATTCACAACATTCATTTGATCCTATTTTGAACGGGTGCAGGCCAACGCTGGTGGCAAAGTATATTTGGACTGGTCATGCTACCCAGGCTACAACGCGCATACAGAGTTGGAAATGGGTGATCGAGGGCACAGAGCTGCCATATTTGCTGTCCATGAGTGCTCCAAGCCAACGGAAATTCCGGGTGAAAATTATTGTCCCAAAACATGCCTATTGGAGTACCATGGTGTATTAAACCGGATATTTCAAGTGGTATCCAATCCCACCAAAGAAGGCTTCTTTAAAAAGATTGGGAAATTCTTTAATAAAGCAGCAGGACAATTTATATGGCTGCCTGGAGGATTGGAATCAGCTAAAGAAATTACAAACAAAATTTTATCAAACTGCAAAGAATTGAGTAAGTTGAAAATATATTCTAAATAGTCAACCTTTTGAGTAATTTTAACTACTTACTTCTCAATTTGTCTAAAAGTGAACAAATATGAGGCTAAAACAATCAAACTGAATGAAGTAGGGTGTCCATCGGAATTAGAGGACTGTGTGCAAAAACATACGGTAATACACATTTATAAATACCCCTATTTATAAGTCCGGTTTTATTGTAAAATAATTAGAATTTTTGTTTTGTTCTTTATTTGTTAGAGTTGCCCTATTTAAAGTGGTCGAAAAAAGGCACAAAATTCTTTACCAAGGAAACTTAAAAACAATTGCAAATACACTTGTATTTTATTTTTGTAGTAAAACGTTTCAACTAAAACTCGAATTATTTTTATACAGATCTATATTTGGCTAGATCACTAGAATGTCAAATGCGTAATAAATTGCAAGTTTGGTTGATTTGTGTTCTTAATTTTTATTACGCATTACACAGTGGATTTAAAATGTGTTCGCTAAGAACCTTTTCCAAATTGGAATGTTTGCACTCAATTAGTTTAGTTATATTTTTCTCGTTTCTTCCTAACCCATTGGTACCTATCAAATCCGTCATACCAGGAAATACGCTCAGACCAATTAATGCTGTCTTTATGAGTTTACGTCATCAATTGTAGTATTACGGTTACAATAGCTAATAACTGCCTATTATCACAATTATGTCTCTAGCATTTGGTCATGCAGCGGAAAACCTCAACTCTTTGATTCAGACAAAATGACAAAACTTCTTCTCCATGTGCAAATTTTCGGAATCTTTTCAACGTTTATGGTAGGGGTTTCTCAAACATAACCTTATGACCTAAACCCATAAATATTTATTACCAATTAAATATTATTATCTTTAAACGTTTGTAGGTAAAAGCCTATGATGATTCCTACCGTCCATGGTTTGGCGAACCAAAGCGCACGCTTCATGGAATATACTATGGAACCTTTTACAGACCCTTCTACAGAAGCTCGCCCGGAAATTATAACAAAAGCTCAGACGGAAACAGTTCCATAAGCTCCTCTGGAAACTATAACAAAATTTTAATTGGAGACTATTTCGGAAGCTCCTATGGAAACCATTCCAAAAGTTTAGACGGAAACAATTCTAGAAGCTCCCCAGTAATTTATTACGAAAGCTTAGAAGGAAATCATTCCGAAAGCTCTTCCGTAAATTATTACCAAGGCTTAGAAAGAAACCATTCTGAAAGCTCCTCCGGAAACTATAACAAAAGCTTAGAAAGAAACCATTCTGAAAGCTCCTCCGGAAACTATGACAAAAGCTTAGAAAGAAACCATTCTGAAAGCTTCCCCGGAAATTATGACGAAAGCTCTACTGAACACCATGAGGGAATCTCCTTGGAAAACCATTACGGAAGCTCTCCTGAGGGCTATTATAGACGCTCTCCCGAAAACCATTACAGAAGCTTCTCGAAGGACCAGTACAGAAGCTCTTCTGCAAACTATTACAGACACTCTCCAAAAAATCATTACAGAAGCTCCTTTGATGACCATTATGTAAGCAGCTTCGATGGACATGACGGATGCTCCTTCGATGAACATCACGGAAGCTCCTCCGAAGGCCATTACAAAAGATTTAAAGGAAACTATTACAGTACCAACTATGGAAGTTACTACACCGTTCCACGATTCTATTTCTTAGACGGGTTCGAGGATTCTTTCACAGACGATTGGCAAGATACCGTGGTATACATCATAGAATAATTTTTAGATCGTTGTTTTAAACCAAATTGTATAACTTTTTATCATTGCAGGATCTCGAGGAGCCCAACACATTTGAAAAACTTAGCCCAGACTTTTCATGCTTCCCTGGCTTTAATATCGATACATCAAGTCCATCGGCCGGTCAGGGATATATTAACGGCATTTTAGAAACTTGTGAGAAAAACAACACAATGGTACTTAAATCGATTTATCCATACATAGTTAAATATTGTATGATAATACATTACTCTTTCAACAAAAACTATTAGTATTTTGAAGGATCCTACAATGGCTGCTTACTCTCTCTGTTGTATATTATGGACTTTGATAGTCACTATATGGAAAACCCAAACGCTATCTTTAAAAAGTTTAATCGATTAAAACTTTTTAACACGGGTTCAGAACATGTGGCGGAAAACATTGCACATAATATTCATGATGAGTGCAATAAATTTGGTAATGAAAACATGTATTTTACAAATATTTCTAGTTTTTGTGGTGCTATTTAACAATTTTTTCGTAATGCAGCATGGATATCTATGGGACTATCTTGGGACTCAAAAGACGAATTATATGAGTGCATTCAGAACGCTTGGGTAATTTTCATTATTTACTGGAACAAGTTAATTAATAGTATAGTGCTGGAAGTTTTAATATTTGCTCTAATATTTTGTAGAGTTGTTAACTACAAAACGTTCTGGCCCAGGAAGGAAGTCTAATAAAAAATCTTCAATTAGTTCCCATCAAGGCAAATAGCTAAATCTAACGCTGTAATTGTAACTCATATAAATGCCAAGTAATAATTCCCTAAAGATCGTATAAAAACATTTGTAAATTAAAAGCCAACGAAATAATTTGCCATATATTTGCATTTTAATGTGAATGGACAGCAGTCTCTTAATTTAATACCTACTTAATTTATTAAATCATTCCTAGACCAATTAAAATTAGTTTTATTACTTAATGGCTCTGACCATGACTGTGCATTAAAGCAAGGACATATTTAATCTTTACCATCAGTTTATTAACTATTGGTCACTCCAACGAACAGCATAATCAATAAAATCACTGATTTACAAAAAATGGCAAAATTCCTAACTTTGCAGCTATTTCAAGTGTTTCTCTTATCGGTCGTAAGATTTCTTGACAAATATTTATTATTCGTAATTGAAAATACAGTCGTATATCAATATCAGCAATAATATTTTAAGTTATAGGTGCACGGCCAAGAAGATTACGACACAAATGACAGTTCGTGGTGTGAGTCGTCGGAGGAAGATT
>JAQGAP010004287.1:0-10734 GCA_034697805.1 Orchesella bifasciata
TGCCTGTAGTTTCATAATTGAGCGTACTTTTTTTGGAAACCGATTTCTATTGAAATTCTGCTTTTGAACGTGATGGACAGAAATCAATTGAGGCGATCGTTTGACATTTTTTCCTTGCCCACGGAACGGCTTAGTGACGTCTTAAAAGATGAAGTCGGTTTGGTTCAAAGTCGAAGACGGGAACAGCAGAAAGAATACCTTGCAGAAATAGAAGTTCCACCTAAATTCAAACACGCTTGTCTTAATGACGGAGACGGAGTTGTCCCTATTAAAATGGAGTGCAAACCATTAAATCAGCAGCATCCATCCGGTTCTAGGATAGCATCACCTCAGTCAAAGGTCAATAAGGATGCTCTACTGATTAAGGAGATGGAAAGGATGCTCAAGGGACTTTGTGCAAGGAATGGGCTCAATATTATCCACATGGAGGGTCCTATTCGTCAACATCATGGTGGAGGAGCTACCGGAGGTCATGGCGGTGGGAGTCACAACAGTTCTGTAAGGAATGTCAGTTTTCACCCCACATCTGGCCACGGCGGCGGCGCTAGGCACTCCAATTTACCTCAAGGAGCTTCTGGTGGCAGCGGCGGTGAAGGAAAGCGTCCACCAAGAAAACCATCTCATCATCACCAATCTACCGACGACGACATGTCTTCAACAGGAGCTGAAACAACCACCTCTTCAATCTCCACAACTGCGACAAGCACTTCGACTTCAATTCTCAGCCACGGAGGACGGAAACGAACGCTTCAGAGTCCCTCCCATAATAATTTACATGGAAAGCGATCCAAAACCGAGCCTTCCTCTCTTCACATTCGCACTTTTGGAGCCACAGGGAAGCCAGAAAAGAAGTCGTTTGCGATTGCCAAAAGCGTCCACGCTCACCAAAGGAATCCGTTTCCAAAAGGACATCCAGAAATCCTCATAAAACGCCGACCCAGCGCCGCCAGCTCAACCAGAACGAGACGATTGAGCTTCGCCAAAGGGGAATGGAAAGCCGGTCAGCTCGATTCTCCCGACGATTCCCCAGAAGATGCAACCCTCCATAGTTCCTTAGGCGCGAAAAAGAAGAAAAAGAAAGTCGAAACGCTGCAGCGTCTCGGCCGCACCGTTACAACGAGGCGGGAAAGCATCCACCAAGAAATTCAAACGGAGAAGGATAGCGAATGGCTTCAGTGGTCCTCCTCAGAATCCAGTTTCGACGAAGACGACGAAGAAACCGCCGGAGAGAAGAAAAAGCGGAAAACAAAAATCAAGCGAGAAATTCAACAAGATCTCCGCCTCTTCCTCGATTCAACATGGGTGCTAGACAAAGTCAACACCATTTTGGGGCTCAGTCCGTACAAGAAAGTTGAGCTCGGGAATCAATCCATTCAAATCAAGTGGGTGCCAAAGTCATGGGAATTCGTAGGAGTTTGCGCCAATTGCTGTATATTTTTCATGACGGCTCTCAGCATCTTTTATTCTTTGATCATCATTTTTACTTATGACGAAGGGCCACAGTCAACAACTCAGTAAGTTCGATGATAACCCTTTTCTTCGTTGAAAAAATGTATATCTTTTCAACTTTTCCTTTTAAAGTTCCGTCGTTCAACTTCAATTTGGGAAAAACTTCACAACCGCCCTTTTCATGCTTATCTTGAGCTTGTTTCTTTCCATTTGGTCCGTGTCCTGTGTCATGGAATCGGGGGTTCATTACGCGGGTTTCTTTAGCAGATTCAACTTGGGCGTTTCATACATCAAATATGACGTTACGGAAGGGATCCACGCGATGATTGTGAAGCAGTTAGTTATTGTTGTCACCTTTTTAGCGGTTCTTGCAGGTCTTTTCTTTGGTGGCCGGGATCACATCGAGATTGTCAGGGAAATGTGTGGCTTCATTGGATTCTGCGTGTTGAGACCTTTCAGTTTCAGTCTTCGGGAGACTATTTATTATCCTCTTGTCGAAGTATTCGGATTAGTCCTTTTTAGTTACTGTTTCTTTTGCCTGAATGTCGTCCTGCTCCAGTTTTTGGTGTATGCGAAGGCAATGGGAAACATGGCTAAGAGTTGGAACCTCAGATTGGCATTTGCTCTCGGAGAAAGTAAGTTTAATATAAAAAACCGTTTTATTTGGAGAAATTCGTGTTACTTTGGTTTTTTATTCCAGTAAGTGAGCGAAAAGGAGGAAAAACTAGAGTTTTAAAGAAGACCATTCCACTGAAAAAACTTCAGGCGGAGCATCTCATCATCGTTTCTTTGTTTAGGAATTTGGGTCACGTAAACGAAATCGTCTTCAATGGATTTGCGTTCTGCGTGGTAAGTTACACTTCGTCAATAATTTCTAAGCGATTGATTGAGCTTTTCATGAAAATTCAACTTTAAACTTTTTTAGTCGTTGGAAATCGTGCTGGTTATCTTTCTCCTATTTTTCATTTTCACGGACGCGACTCCTCCGCCAAATCTCCTTGAGAAGAAGTATGTGGGGGTCGAGGGAGATATTGAGCTGGCAGTTCCTCTTCGAGTAAAAAATTTAAACCTTAAAATGAAATGGTATTCTTCTCCCCAAATTAAAAAGTTATAATTAAAATTATTTGCAGCTTCATGAGCTAAAAGGAGAGACAATATTCAAAGCGCTGATCCTCACCTCAATAACAATGTGTGGATTTTGGCTGTTTGGAGGCGTGCTCCACAATGCTGCTGATCATGTAAATAGAAAAGTAGTAAAGAACTATTTAATGTGTTTTTCATAACAAATTGGGATTCGTTTCCATTTTAGCTTCACATTGGAATCGAATTCGTAAGGAGACATGGTCTCCCACTCTGCAATACTTCGAAAGAACGCCGCTTTGTAAGTAAGCCATGCTTAAAATACTTTTTCAAAAGACGCAAACTTCCTATTTTTATATTTTAAAAATCGTTTTTCTATAGATTTTGTCCATGATGAATTCCTACAGTCCCAAACACACTTACTGGATCGGCCAAGGTTTCAAATTCAACCGAGAATTCCTCCTGGGACTCCTCGCATTTTTAATCGGTGTTTCAATGACCACTGTCGAATTCAGTCCGGAGCGCATAGCAGTCGATCAACTGGTAAGCTGCGATGCTTCAGGAAAATGTACCCTAATCACCATCCCTCGAACGGCAGTCCACCTCGCGTACGAAGTAGCTGGAATCATCCCTCCAAATCAAGACGGAAGAAAGCCCCCTGTTGAAGAAATCCTCACAACTCCACCTCCACCCTCGGTGGATTCTGAACTAGAAGATAAATACCTTCACACATTGTTTCTCCAGAAGACCCCTTGCTCAAACTTGGGAGACTATCCTTTGAGGGATTCCCAGTTGGCCACAACTTGTCCAGCCGATTGGCCATCGTTGACGGAGCTTAAAATGCCAACGATTTACAAACCAGTGAAATATTCTGGATATTCATATTTCGGACAAGTGAACGAGCCCTTTGGCGCAGACCCGACAATTGTTCCAACTGAATGCCGAGTTTCTGGCGGACAAACTGACTATAATTTTCCTTACGAGATGACTTTCTCCGTGGCTCCCGCTGGACCGATTGTGGATTGCTTTGGAAATGAAGTGAAAGTGGAGCAATCGGATTTTGATGACTGTGGGAACCCCTCTGTAAAAACTCCTAATGGGATGGTTCAGCCTGTTATTCCGATTTTAAGACCGGTTATCACCAGCGACCTTCCTGGAGTCACTAAAGAGGGAAGTATCTTGTGCTGCTTTGAATATCCAGGTTATCCCGGAAGTGGAGAGCAAGTAAAAGTCTGCAACACTCCGGATGCCCCTGTTTTTCAAACTGTTTGTGGATTTGGAAAGGAGAGGGAGAGAATGCGGAGGTGGGATCACGTATGGAAGCATCATGGAAGGATTTTAACTAGAATTCTTTATGAAAAGGAGGAGAAATCCAATCCAGAGTTTGTTAGAATGAATGAAAAAGCTATAAAAGAATGTTTGTGTCGATTGAAAGATCCCCAAGTGGAATTGGCTTCGAAGGAACATTGCATTTGCACAGGAATGACAGTTCTTCCTTGTAAATATCCAACCTATTTTCATATGGCGAAGGTGGATGACTATGCACTAAAATGTGGACCAGTTCGCGTTCCAGTTCTGTTCAAGACTGATGCTGGAAATAATTTGGTCTTCCGAGCCGAGCATACCCGCTACCGACTTGATTGTTCCGGGGAAGAATTCTCAGACCCTTTTTTTCATGGTGATACTTTGAATTATGCAAACCCTTGCGGTTCAGGAGGAGCCCAACTGAATTTGGTGGACTGTGCTGGAAATCCGATTGTTCTTGGAGATGAGAATAAAGATGATTGTTCAAACTGGCGGATCAAAACTCCTGATACCACGTCAGGAGCTATGCTTCTACCGAAACTAATCCTCAAGGCTTTCAATTATGATCAAAAGGCAAAGAAAATTGTTTCCACCCAGTCAAATCAGAAGGCCTTCCTTTGTTGCTTTGAATATACTGGTCAAGCTTTTCAATCCGGGGAACAAAAGAAAAGCTGCAATGCCCCCAGCCTGGAGGCGTTGAACAAGGATGGATGGTGCAAGAAAGTGGTGGATAACAATGGAAGAAGGAATCCTGGCTCGTTTGTCGATGCAGGGAAGTATGACCAACTTCACAGGAAGCTGGAGCTGACTGTCGAATATCATCGAAAAAGTGGCCGTCCCAATTGGCTGGAAGGTGCAGAAATCAATGAGAACTGGGTGAAGTGCATGTGCTCTAATAACATTCCAGGGTTTGGAGGAGCTACCGAGTTTGAACAAGCAAGAAAAGCTTGCATTCCGCTGATTGTGGTAAAGATTATAATAATTTATAGACCATCACCATTTTCTAAATTAGAATAGTTGAAAAATCTGTAATATGCTGTATTTTTAGAGCCCTCGTGATTTATACAAGCGACGAGAACCCAGCCTCTTCGATCCCTTCCCAAAATGTTCCAAAAGTTGGCCAAACTTCCCCAAACTAGCTTACATTACATCTCCGCAGGTATTCACCTTGGAAAATTCCATTTGGGAGATGCCTCACCGCTACCAGAAGACAGGGGATCCTTCATCAACCAACAAATGCTACTCTGACGCCAGCTTTGAAGAGCGCTTTCCAACCAAGGGCTCCCCTCCTCTTTTCGACCTTGATCTCAAGCCGCTCCCATCCGGCACAACTGACGACTGTTCAAATCTTCCTATTCCCATCCCCCGGACATCAGAAGGAGCCCTTCTAAAACCTCAAGTGCGACTTGTTCCAGAATACACCTTTCATCTCCAAAAATACGACGGAATCTCCTCCACCGAATTCCAAAACAGCGACTGGCTCCACTGCTGCTTTCACTACACCGAGCCTATCGTCCACCCAGAACAACGGAAGGTTTGCAACATGCCGAACTCCGCTGCTGTTAAGAAAAGGTGCAGATCCCCAACGAGAACGAGTGTTCGAAGGAAGCACGAAAGGGAACTCGTGCGGAGGCTGACAATTGCTGAGAAGGGAATTGGAGCACATTTTCAAGGGAACAAAGTCCCTACCATCGGCTCTCTGACGTGGAGATCTAAGGCGGAAATTGCTTGGAAAAAATGCATTTGCGAGAGCAGCAGCGCGAGTGGGGCTGACAATGAAAATTGTGAGAAACAATACCTACCTCCTTGTTTGACACCAAAAGGGGAAATTAACAAGGATATTGTAAAGATTGAAGACACCTTCACGGCGTGTCCTTCCAGTTCTCCTTCTTGGAATGGAGGTCAACTTCGCTTTCCAATTATCATGGAAGACAAGTTTGATAAAGATTTGAAGGAAACTTTCAAGAAGATTGAGCTGTTTCAAGATATCAAGACCAAGGTGAAAGTTAGCTGTCCGAGTGAGAAAACGGAATATATTTTGGGTGGGAAAGATCTAACGGATTGTTACGGGGATTCCTTGTCTACGCCTTTGGATGTGGATGACTGTAAGAATTTAAGAGTTGCTTCGACACTCCGCACCGATTTGACGAAGAGAAAGCTCCCGGAGCTCCAGTTGATTGCGGTGGACCAGCTTCCTGTTGGAGTCGGCGATGATAGAATTTTCTGCTGCTTCAATTATGGAATTGCTGAGAATGACGAGCAAGTGAGGGTTTGCAATATGTTCAGTAAAACAGGGATGGAGAAAGACTGCAAGGATCGTCTTTCTACTGAAAAGGACCCCAATGTTCGTCGGAGTATCGAAATGCTGAAGATGGAAAGGGCCACTGACCCGGCAAATGATGTTTTGAAGTCAACAGTCCCGTTCTCGGATGCGAGGAGGATGAAATGGACCAAGTGCATTTGTTATCGCGACACGTCGGCTTGTTAATTATTGTGTATATTAATTTTTTTATTATGATTCATCTAGCTGTAATGGAATGTTGAATGTACAAATATATAATATTAGACGTTTCTTAAAACATACTTATTATCTCTGAGGTTTTGAAACAATCAAAGCTTTTAGTAACTGAATCACTGTTGGCAAAACTTGGCTCTACTAAAAACGGATGGTTGGTTGATTATTTTCTTCATATCCCATTTCGTTAAGAGAAATGCACGGCTTCAGGAAAGGCAAATTAAATAAAGCTCCAGATAGTACTTTCTACTACATCACATACCTTCTCATGTGGCATAATATTACTAATTGAATGGAATGACTCATTTCTTTAGGTCTTAAGGATATTCTGATAGCTCATAAGAACTAAGTTATGAAACAATTTTTGATAAAAAATAATAATTTTCCATCAAAATGTCTCAGCGTTTCTTACTAAATTTAATGCTGCTAACTGTCATAAATTTCGTTATTTGCTTTAATTCAAAATTTGCATTTACGAAACCTATGCCATTTCATTAGTAATTTCTGTCTGAAGTATTACTAACTCAAGCTCTGCATTAAGCTCCAAATATTTTCTTCCACTTGGCATGTTTGCGACACCTTATCTTTTTCTGAGAACAAAATATATTACAAGAATACCATATCCATTTCTAATTATCTTCGCAAAATTGTACATTTCCATTCTGGAATTAGAAAACGCTGGCAGCTCTTAAAATTAATTTCCAGCCTAGGTATTGATTGGTGTGCTAACATTTTTACTTAAACATAATCAAAATCTCAAACCTATTATAGACGGAATCGTTGCCTTGATTACCCAGTGCAAAACAAGTATTCGTTCGAAAAACAAGTAATTTTTTGTACAGGGCAAGTTTTTTTATTCCAATATACATGCATTTTTCAGGATATAATATTTGAAATATCAAAGCGTTTGACAATATATTACACATTATATTGTTGCCTAATGTGAGACAGTTAAAAATACAAATTCAGATAAATCGAACTTATTGGATTAAAAAATGTAGTTGACATCGTTTTTTTCAGAACTTCAGAACATTGTTTGTAAAGAGAAAAAGAAGCTAGCAGTGTGAGTTTCAGAAATTTCAGTAACGTGCGTACTTTTAGACTTACGTAATTGTTAGAATTTCCGGATTTATAAGAGCTTATCGTTCCTTGTTTTATCCTTAGGTTGAGCTCTACCCTTTGATTTTAATTGGAAACGTACGAAAATTTCCAAGAAATTCAACATGTAAACCGCAAATAAAAGTTTATTCTACGTGTGCAATCGCCATTTTAGTTTGAATTTGTCCGTTTCCACCCTGAATATTTTAGATAGCCTTATCAACACGTATAGGAACACAACTCAAATTGTTAATTATTACATGTAGTTACGAACAAGTTCAACATTAGAAGCAGGTACAATCGTAGAAAAATATAAAAAACCTTTCTCTCTAACTCACAAACACGTATAAAATTATTACCCGACAAACAACCTGGGATCATAAACTAACGAATACTCTTTTCATATTTTACAACCTATTCCGTTCATTCCAAAGGATATTGATTGATTTAAAGACATAATATAAAGGTGGGGACAAGCTGCTTGTTTTACTATACAAAATTTATGCAAGAAACTAGATCCAAAAATGGCAGGCAGCGTTGCTCTATTTTTTGCCTTTCTGCTGCCTCTATTTATTAAAGCGTCTGTATTCATTGACTGTGAATTTGAAGGAGGGCAAGTTAATGAATACATTTCAGATATCGTTCAATCAAACAGTGCCGAATTTATTGTGAACTTCTACTCTGTCGATCCCTGCTTCATATTTGAATCCGCTCGTACCAGTTCTGTGAGACAAATGATGTTTGAAAACGTGTTTTGGAAGGGATTGGACCCCAGGAAAACCCTCAAATTCACACAGCCAGTCATTGTTATGATACTTGCCATGTCACTTAATCTCGATACGCAGGAAGCATTCGAAACAATTCTAACACCAGCACTGCAACCATTCACCGTCATGTTGTTCATTACTGAACAAACGGGAGACTTTTATTTCAACGAAAGTACTATCCCCTCTCCATACCTGAATCTCCCTGCCATTAAAATGGTAATGCAGGTTTACAATCCTCCATGGAAATCCAACAATTTTACGGTGATGTGTAATGGCTACTGCATTCCATCCCAACAAGCTGTCACTAAACCAGTATTGGAAATGTTACTTCTTCAAACCTCGGAAATTCATAAGTCCCCCTTTTGGAATTCGAATGGGAAGAACGTCTATGCCTTGGTTTTTAATAAATTCGGCGCGATATTTAGACATCATCCCTTCCAGCGCTCCCAGATTTGTCCTCTGTACATAAAGGCTAGGTTTAAAGAGGCGTTTTCCTGCCTTTCTGATATCATGACAACCAACGCAATAGAGGGGGTTCACAACATTTCATTTTTTGTATTAAACCAAAAGAGTGCAGATGAGGCGAAAATGGTTGACACCTCCTTCATGAGTCAAAGTTTTGTTGGCTCGAGCATCTACCTAAATTACGAGAGCCATTCCTTGTTTAATATTGCATGTTACCTTTTTTCATTCCAATTTTCTGAACATCCTGTGTACTGTAACAGCAAATCAATGGAATCACCCGCAGCAAATAATGGTATTTGGTTGGCTCCTTTCCATTCCAATGTGTGGATACTCATCGGTACTCTAGTGGTCGGATTCGCGCTTGCCCACTCAAAGAGTAGTTTTAAAACGTTGCTACCTATTCAGGTATTTCTTGCACTCTGCGTATTTCTACGTCAATCCGTTCCATCACAAATCTATAACAACAAGAAAATGTTCATGATTTTGACGCTCTGCGGAATGATGTTACTCGGCCTGTATGAAAACGATATCTTAAGTTTGCTTGTTACGCAAAAGGCAATTGGATCACTTGAGCAGCTACTTTTGGGAAACTACAAGATACTAACATTTTCACTATATGAGCACTACGCCACAGGTGTGGAATTTGAGCAAAATTTTAAAATGTCGGGACTGCTTGATAAATTCAAAGATGCCATGTATGTGGTACCATATGAAATGTATCGGAATAAAAGCAAATCCCATGTCATTACGGAGTTTCTAGGTGTTCATGGAGGAAAGTACTCTTTTCCTGTTATCGACTATCACTTAGACACAACGAAACCAAGCCTGCAGGTTAACATTATTGAGAATGGCGGCGCACCGGATACAGAATGCTTTCACGTTCCCCAAGCATTAAACCCAAACATAGCGGTTTGGCAAATATATATGGTTAACAAATACTGGTTGATGAAAAGCTTGGAGAGATTGCGCGAGGCTGGTTTACCAGATAGATGGAACGAATGGTCGGGCCATTTGTACCGACTTGTCTACAAATACCATCCAAAAATATCAGGCGGAATAGCCACGTTTAGTTACGATACAATCGATATGTCCAAGATTGGAATAATCGTGGTTATTCTTTTAATTGCGCTAGCGACAGGTGGAATTGTTCTTTGTGCAGAAGCAATTTACAGCTGCGGGATTAAACCTTGCTTGAGCAAATTGGTTAGATGCGGGCGTTTGCTTAAACAGGCTGTACAGATGTGGCTGGATTGGTTATGTGAAGTTTTTCATAAAATGCACAGTTCTGGCACCAAAGTTATACTTTTAAAGATTCAGAACAATAGTCACCCACCATTTTAGAACATTCTGCGAGAACGATTGTATCTTCAATTTATTTAAGGAACAATAATATGTGAGTTTGATGATTTATTTACACGTAAAATTGTACGTAATATAAGATCGAATTACCACATGTGTATTGCAAATTGAGCACCAATTTAATAATATATAACTTTTACTTTAAATGTGTTAAAATTTAATTGTAAAAATACTATATTATTCATCAATAAAATGTATTTTCACCAGATGCGATTGTTTTTTTAAATGCTTGACTAAACTATTGAGTAAAAAATGGCAGGAAGATCCCATCAATGGTTCGCATTACCACTGAATACAAATATAATGAGCTGAATCCTTGCCGTAAAACAAAAAATGAGCCACAGTTTCTCTCGATTTTTCTCCAGAGTTTCTGCTGCCTCTTTATATTAACCTTTAGGGAATGATTTCTTTGTTTAAATACTTTTTTGTGGGCACAAGTCCCTTGAAAAATATTCCCTCTTCGTTTCAATATAGCTCCACTTATTACTTTAACTTCGAGTGCAAAAGAGAGGATAAACACGACAACAAAGAGGCAAATTAGTGCCGTAGCCGACATTAACCAGTATATTGAAAAAGACACCGTTCCATAACACTTTAAACTTCCCACATTGCATATTACAAATAGGCATACATTTAACGGACCCACTGTAAACTCGAAATACCACATATGGATAACCGAATTTTACCACATCTATA
>JAQGAP010004288.1:0-10733 GCA_034697805.1 Orchesella bifasciata
CCATTGAGAGTGCGATACGAAACGAGACAAATGAGCTGAGGACTAGAGTTGCTTACTTATATTCTCTTTTCTTGGCTCTCCTCTTCATTTGCTGTCTCGCAAATTTTGTACCTTTTGTGTGGTAGCTGTGTATAAACCTGAGTTAGAATTTTAAGCCTACATTTTGCTCCCTCATCTCATTCCCCAGTTTGGGCGCAGAGGATGAAACGGTTCTTTTGTCGATAAGAGAAAACAGTGGCATTGATTAGATAGGATGATGATGATGATGATGACAATACTGGTCCTCCTGATGCAAGCCAGTTTTCTGCTACATTTGAGATTATATGTAGATTAAATAATTCCATCCCAAGTTTGTACTTACGTAATAATAGGACTAATAATAACGCTGACTTACTTATCCATAGTTAAGAGCGAGTTTGTTCGAATGTATATGGATGTATACAAAGAAAAAAAAGTGAGCTAACAAGGAAACAAGATACATTGGTGAAACAGGAGAAGCCTTATTAAAACTAAGTGAGTCAGCCAGTATTTTATGCGTG
Organism: Orchesella bifasciata; assembly: GCA_034697805.1. Lineage (NCBI taxonomy): Eukaryota > Metazoa > Arthropoda > Collembola > Entomobryomorpha > Orchesellidae > Orchesella > Orchesella bifasciata. The sequence goes on from JAQGAP010004288.1 coordinate 540, forward strand.
GAAAGTCATGAAAATCAGCAGGAGAAGAGAAGGACTTGAAGCAAACTTGAAAAGCAAGGCTTTACCATGCCAAGCCAACCGCTGGGCTAATGTGAAGGTATGTCATACTTTTCACTTGCCGTGAAGGGAATACTTATATTGCTCACTCTGTGTTCGAGTTCCTTGTGATATGGAAATTGTAAAATGAACTCGGGGTCTTATGTCCTAACCTAAAATATATTCTGGTAGAAATTTAACTCATTTGTTATTTTCCTCTTGACAGTTTATTCAATGGGGTTTGTGTATAAAATAGAGTCTGGGTTGACTTTAGTATTTATGCAAGTCGTTTTGACCTGGTTGATCAATGAGTAAAACGTAAAAACCAAAAACCGGAAAGGGTAACAAGGGTCTTTACTTTACATTATACAGCCGAGCAGCGCAGCCACGAGTATATACCATCACCATCATCATCATTTCCAAAAAAATTTACCAACTTTTAGCCCAGTATTCACAGCTGAATGGACTTGACTTGAATACATGAAATTATTTTGACTATTCACTTCTCCTACACAAAATTTCGTTTGCAGTTCCGATTCTGAGGAGTTGAGAGATGGAGAAAACTATATAAATATGGATAAGTATATGTTTCCGCTCTATCTGTCAGTGGATGATATGATGCTAATGGTATGGTGCTGAATAAAATGTGTACTACTACGAAACCATGTTGATCTACTCTTGGAACTCGTATACCTACTTACCTATCATGATACACCATACCATTACCATCAGTCAGTATGTGTCTTATATGCCCCGTCTGCTTTTGTCGGACTCGTGTAACTTAACCAGTTGAATTTCCATTTGTGACTCTAATGTCTTATGCGACAGACTTGCCCTTTATCTCGTTGACTTATCCAGTCTACTTTTGGAAGTTGTTGGAAAAGCCTTGACAGTTCTCCATAGGTTTGCAAAATTTCCCCCTGAAACGAGCTAAAGTGTGTATCGGCGCATGCAACGAAATTTTATCACGGAACGGACAACCAAGTTGCAATTGTGTTTTCCACGTCACGCAAATGAGAAATGTTCCGAGGAGGAGGAAAAATTGTGTTTGACAGGAGCAAGAGCGAGACTTTAAATGAAAATTTCATAAAGACGGTAAGAATAGAAAGGGTTAGTTCTCAGAAAAATGTATTCCATCACACGTGAATCCCAAAAATGTATGGGTGTACCGGGAAAATCGTGGATGATGATGATGATGAGGAAAAGATGTAGTCCTCTCAGGTTCAGGTCATCATCCTTTTTGTGGTTACATATCCCAAAGATAAATGATCAGACACGTTCATAATTTCCTTTGGGAACTTGTGTGGTCACAGTGTGAAACTTTCTGGCGTTTCTCGGTTTGCTCCCCACTTGGCTCGGCATTTTGGTTTGACTTTTCTTTCATTCCGCTCAAAATGCGGAGGAGAAAAGGTAAATTTATTAAAATGGCGGTGTGATACGTAGAGAGTAGGACAATCGTAGTATAATGCCTAATTCATAATGTGTTTTATGAACAGGCACAAGAAACCAGTTGAAATGCCAGCTCCAACAACTCTTAAACTGCACTTGATATTATGCATCTGCTCATGTAAGCACGAAATCACAGTGGTGGTGGCTGGTGGTGGTAATGAGTCCAGAAGCCTCTTTTATATTGTTGCGAGATAGTTATAGAATCCTTTCGAAAGGATTTTGTTGCTTGGTCATAAACTAGTTCGGGCTCTCCACAATACGCAGTTTGTATTCTTGCTTATGTTCTGTATTTGAAAGCAAGCATTGTTATTTTATACGTGACGTCGTTTGTTCCATACGACAGTTGCTTATCTGTGTTACAGGAATTCAGCCCGCCTTTTCAACAACATCCGCTTTACAATTCCTCCTCTTAGTGCCCATTTAGCGTGCTCCGTGCTTAAAATTCTGAGCTGCCTCCTGCCTTTTTTCTTGGAAATAATAATACGATGTTCGCGTTTTGTCTTCTGTTTGTACGCTTCCTGTGTAGCAACTTGCTTACGGATGTACCATTTCATGTGAGCTATGTCGTGGTTCCATTATGATGAAGTAGCATCAGCAAAAATTATGTGCTGAAGTCGTAGCGGTTTTCCATAATGTTGACTCCATTCCATGGCTCATCGTCTCGTCGTCTTGGCTGATATATTATGGTCCATGAAGTAGCGGTAATATTGTAGCATAATCACATTTAGCTTTGGCAGTAAGCTCGTAATTCAGTCATCAATTTCAATTATGCAGAACTAACACCTTTTCTGTAAAGAGATTAGTCTTCGCTTAGTTTACCTTGATAATTGATATTCCCTTCGCTTAAAATATTAACGTGATGAACTACCCTCATATGTTAGTGCATTTTTCTAGTTTTCATGTGTGCAGAATAAATCGAAACGACTTTCACATTCTACTGGATTAAAACCGTATTAGTTATTTATTTATATAATTTCAAAATGTCACTAAATATTTTGTTATAGGTTTAGCATACAAAATTACATGGCTAAATAAAAGTTTAGCTGTGAACCATGTGTATCGATCCAACAAAATTGTACCATCTTTAACAACACCGTCATGAAGTCCATGTCGGAAATCTGGCAATGTAGAAAATATCCTTAAAGACTTTCACATTAACTCTCTACAACTTCCGCACTCTCTTGTGAACAAATCTTCAATAGAAATTAAGCTGACTCACTCTCAGAAACATATATACAATCCAGTGAAAATCCTAACTCGCAGATGAGCTGGAACCACACACAGAAGTGTGCTTCAACATGATTTCCCTCAGCAACTTGGTTCTATGCTAGATGAAACGAAAACTAATCTACATTTCGTTAAAATGGTTTCATCTCCAAGCTCTTGCTACCTTCTTGATAGTGTCGGATCTAATATGATATTCATAAGTATGTGCTTTATACGCCCAACATAATCACTAACACACACACAGAGAGCCATGATAGTATACAATGAAAAGCCATGATATTACGTAAAACCTTGAAAAGCATAGTAGTTACACATACATATTATATATTATCCATTTCACGTTACATCACATCCCATCATGATATTGAATTCATGATACAAACTTGCTAGATATTGTCCTTTGGTTGAGACTTGAGAGTTGAGAGCATATTTGTCCAAAAACAAATTTGGCTTGTTAGCTGCTCCAGCCAACAACCCATCTCCCTTACCTTTAACCTTTATGGCGACTAAACAACCCATTCCTTTTGATGGCAGGAGAGATGTCATGTATCAAAATGTTTAATATGCTTTTAAAATGGAGGTTTACCTTGTTACTTTTACAAGCTAAACAAACCATCATTGTGTCTGACTGTAAGGCTGAAAGCAGCCATCAAAGTCATATTGCATGGAAAGCAATTTCACATTTTTATTTCGGGGAGGAATATGTTCGTGATAAAGAAAAGTGCAAATAAGGAAAAGCAAAGACAAAGTGAAGTAAAAGTAATCATGCACTCACGGTATATGCTCATCCACTACAAAACTACAAGAGGAGGTGGGTGATGCTAGCATTCGTAAGCAACCTCAACACACTCACTCAACACACAACACAGCAGCATTATTCCACACTCACAAAAAGGGTGGGTAAGGTGTGGAACTGTTGTCTACATTTTTGGAATTGCTGGAGCAAGTCCATGCATAATTTCTATAAAATATGTTATCTCATATCGTAATGTACATATATTTCAAAATATCCATGTACTTTTTCACTCTTTCATTTACGTAAAAGTAATAATAATGAAAGATGTATCGAACCAAACGCCTCGAAGCAAAAAAACAAGGAGAACACTACTACTCACTGTGCTTGCTTTGGTTTTGGTGTAGGAATGAGAGTAAAAAAATCTGAAACCTAGTTATGGCTTGGCTCAACTTCCGTATTGCTTTCTTTGCTTTTCCTACCACTTTACGATTTTCTTGCGAGGAAATGGCACAGGGAAAGGAAAACATTCATGTGCGTTTAAAAAAACAAATACATCATAGGCATTATATGTGTGTAATGTACATAGCCAGCCCTAAGTGTGTATTTTGTATGACTGGCGCTAGGTTCGTATGTTGAAGTCGTATATTTTCACCTCCATCAAGTCTACGAGGAGCATTTTTTTGCCTCGCTTGTTGATTGATGTGGTGCCTTTGTTTGATCATATATGCCTTTCTTGGAAGTTACAAGTCAAGTCAAAATGAAGACGGTGAACAGAAGAAAAGAAGTATGCTTTTTGTATAAAAAATAACAATTCCTATCTTCCAGGATGTATTGTACAGTTGGAGTTGCTTAGTCATGTACATACGTAATGTAATGCACTTGAGTGTATACCTATACAGGAACTTATATACTTACTTACTTATAGACAGACATGCAACGTTATGTGTAGGTAAATGATAGTTTTACAAGGCTTTCTTTTTTTCATCCATTTCTGCTTGTTCTTGCTATTTTTTTTGTGGATTTTTGGAGTAAGTTGGTTGGATTTCTTTTCTTCAAATGCTTTCGTTCGTTTGTCGTTTCGTTTGAAAAACTGCTCAGTAGAGATGACTTAAAATAATGGATTTCCATTTTGTATGCATGTATACAACTACATACGTGCAGGGGGCGTACCTAAACCTTAAAACTCAACATATTCGTACGTGGTGTGTGTGAAACTAGTTTATATGTTGATTTTGTTATCTGTGTGGCTTTCACCCTTTTTCTGAAATAAAAGGTATCGCCGGATTGTATTTACTGGCTTGCTCAACTTACAAAGCCATCTTGGGTTAACTCGATCCAATCCCGTTAGCTAAAGCTCTGACTTGGGAATGGCTGCTTTTTCAGGACATTACTGGTGCAATTAACGTTTCGCGTTGTGACAAGTACGGTAGCTAGTTTTTATGCAAATGCCTTCAATAAAATGTTAAGACACGAAGTCTTAACCTATGCAACTTATGGATGTCGCATAATTGGATGAAATAATTGTCGTTCTAACAATGCAGAATCATTAGCTACGGTGTAGGTATTTCAGCTACCTAATACTAATGTAATTAAACGGGGGTATTACAAGTTAGAGCGATAAAGGTAAATCTCGTAAAGTGCAGCAGCAAAAAAGGTAAATGTCACGCGTTTAACATTCAATTCAACTCGTAATTACTTGCTCTCAGTAGCCAGGTACTAGATGTGCTTATATTTTGTTCTGCTTATAGCTCATGTGGAGCTGAATGACAGTTGTTGACATTTAACGTAATAATACTACAATTTTTCTTATGTTGGATCTTTTATGGACGATTTTTGTCATATTCTCCGAAAAGGTTTCCCGTTTCAAGTGGGCAGTTGAAGTTTTATTTTTCATGGTGCAGTTAACAGCATTTACTCGTGGTCTTTGAATATATATGAAATATATCTTTTCTTCATGTCTAGTTCTTCCTCAACTTGTTATTTCAATATTCTGTGCATGCCATCCAGACCACCTTCAACAGTGACAGTGGAGTGCATGCATGTAGTTTGCTTTGGAGTAAAAAGGAACCAAAAGACACTATATTTTCTTTTACTGCGTCACTTTTTGTATGTACGTCCGATCCCTTCAGTACCCGCTCACTTCAGCTCGCTTTCTTAACGCTGTCCTTACTTTTTACATGAAAGGAATCCCCCTACCACTGGCAGCTTTTTCACTTTCTCTCATCTGCTCAAAACAGGAAAGAAAAAGAGCTCGTGGAGTCCTACTTTCAAAGGCCCGCATGGAAAAAGCCTGTATCCTTGAGTAGTACAAGCAAAGCGATGGTACGGCTACGTACCTAAAATCTCAAGAATCGGTTAAACAGCCAAGACCACTGACATCGCATACTGGAATGCTTTCCACGATCCTGCTTTCTTCATTTTATCTTTAGTTTTTTGGCCTAGCCATCATCATCTCTTCCATGATACGTAGTATATACGAAGACGGGAAACAATGAATCTTTAGATGTCTCTGTATACTTTGGAAAGAGTAAAATATCATGACACCAGAAGAAACAACACATTTTAAGCCATCTTATACTTTATACTGTATAAGATAAGTGCACTGAAAAAACAACACACACAACGACATCATCATCATTGGTTTTCATCATTTGCCCTGGCGTACTCAAAACTCCAAACGCTTCATCCATACTAAATCGTAATGGCATTCTACTAGGCAGCAACGGGAACACCCGGAGAATGTGTATGGCTACTATGGCTCCCAAACAAACTCCTCTCTGCTCTCAGTCTGAGTCTGCTTTGAGCAGACCCAGACCCAAAAAGGAGCCTGAGCCCTTCGTTGTTCTTCTCTTTGAGCACTGGGTTTTTTGGGGTTAACAGAAAATTCACGCATACAACCCAACTACTAGAACAATAATATGACGATACAGAAGGAAATGGCAAAAGTAGTACATGCATACCGACTTAAAGTATTCAAAAAAGGAAGTGTGTTTTGCAAGTTGCATTCTTTGACTTGCTTTCACAAGCTTTGGCTGCTCTCTGTATAAGCTTTTCATGTGGAGTATTTTTTACGACACGAAAGAGAAAGCGGAGCTCAAACTCAAACACGCTCCCTTGTACACATGCACATATTGTAAGAGAAAGTAGCAGCATGTAAGCCAACATGAACAAGAGAGAGAGGAGCTTTCCGGTGCCTTGATACCTCCAACAGAGTTTTCCCAGCTCATGTCTCATCTGTAAACGGAGAGATAGCTAGATGGAAGCAGATAGATAAATGTATGTAAGCGTGAGAGAACATACTTCATGCAATGTGTATATATGTACCTACATACATAATAAGTAGGCTAGATTTTTAAGCGATTTCTTCGACAACAGTATCAACCAGTACCTACTTACTTACACAGCTATATAATATGCACACTAGTCCAACCAGGTTGCATAGGTATATGCTATGGGCATGCATGTCTGGGGCTTGCATGTGTTTGGTGAGCTCGGTTTTATTTAGCAATGTACAAGAACTAGTAAGGTTTGGTGGGAAGTAAGAAGTAAGATTTTTCAACCTAGAAATGAGAGAGTACCTATATAAAATGATGAAATTGCATGTAGACATATATCTCTGGAGGGTAAAATGAAATGGGACTCTGTGTGTGTATGGTAAAATGGCTCACCTACTCCAACCTCCAACTCCAGTGTAATTCTGCTTAGCCATAAGCATTGTAGCCAGCCGTTCCTTCTTTTGGTTCTCGTCTTGGTTTTCTCTTCTCTGACTCGGTCTGTCTCTGCCTGGTTTTCCCGTTGTAGCAACGCAACGCAATACTAGTAGTTTTCTCACCATTTCTCATATACTCTCCCTGTGTGTGAACGTGTGCTTGTAGTAGTGGATATTTTTGTGCGAGTTTAGGAACTAGAGCACACAGTTGTGAGCATATTAGAATTTGAAGGCAGGCAGGCAGCGAGAACTCCGAGAGAGTTGTACAGGCAGGCACTACTCCTATTGAGAAATTTACACGGAAGAACCAAGAGCTCGCCCTGTGAGTGCAGTCTGTTTGCAGAAGTTGACTGAGGCGGTCACAAATACGTTGAAGAGGAACTTGCTCGGGATAGTTTTTCTCTGGTTTCGTGATATTCCTTACAGTTGTTCTGTGGATCATCTTCCCAACAGCGAAGCAGTATAGCAGAGAGAGAGAGAGCTGTTTCTCCAACTTCAGTGGTATTGCATTCTATTCTTATTTTTTAGTATTTTCTTGTGCGCAGCATCCACAAAACTTTTTAAAAATTTGTCTTCAACCTAAAAATTGATGTTGTATATCAACATTCCAATCAAAAAATTGTAGGCAGCTCTCTGATTCATACTATTTCATATCCCTCTTTGGAATCGAGCATTAAAGCGATAACGCTACAATTTTGGAACGTGGTACGATACTATCATCACCATTCGGCTCATTCATTCAATGCAATAAAATCAAATCGCGCACGAGTTATAGATTTCCTTTTTGCATATTGTCTTTTACCAAGCTACACTATCCGTATTGCACTATGTACTCCTCCGTACCGATATCTATGTATCTCGTCACATTTTCACTTGGCTGCGATATCCAAGAAAAAATGAGAAAAGGTCATCAGGCGTGGCGAACCCATAAAATATCACTGAAGTACTCTTATCAAATGTTATTAACGGTTCCCTGCGCTCAAATTGCAATTTTGCTTGTTGGAATTGTTCTTGTGTCTGTATGAGAGATCGTATGCCGAGAGTTCCTTTACTAGAACGCCACGATCTTGGTATGGTGCAGACACGAAGAAAGAAAAATGGGCAAACAAGTATTCCGTCCAAACTCCAAACCGAATTTTGTTCCTTTTTTGGCATTTTATACTTCCAAACTGGGAGGACACAAGTTTGCATCATGTAATTGCTATTTTTGATAAACAAGAAAAAATATACATTTTCCTCTTCTCCATTTCATATAAGATTTAACAAGGTATTTTTTTCACAGTATTAGCATACATACACTTATATATTCAACTATACCATACAAAATTATGTAGGAATGCAACCCTAGTGCATGGAAATAAGTGGCATATTTTTTTATACTTTGAATATATTGCATATAATTGTCTAAAAAATTATATTCTTCATCACAAAACTTTATTCTGATATATGTATCCTGCAACTAGAAAATTTCCATGAGGTTGTAATTGAGTTAAGGAAACGAGTTTGTATATGACCACTCATTTCTTCTTCCTCCCCCTCCCTTTATATTTTACTGGCGCAAGTTCTGTCTTGTGTAAAAAACGGCAATGTATGAGATATAATCAGAATGGGCAATGAAATGTGGGGATAATTCCATGTACGATTTAGAAGAAGGATGAAAACGGGATTGAACATTTTTCTTACACCATGAATCCACGCTTGTACAAGCACGCGACAGTAAATACTCTGCTATATTTCCGGTGGCAAAATGAAAAAGAGAGAGAGAGAGAATGGAGAAGGAACCAAGACCAAGGAGAGAAAAATGCTATTACTTCATATAGCCCTTAAGCGTTAATGGAAAGGTTTCATTCACTATGATACAAACCCAAACCAAAAACCAACAAAAAAATACATTTGTACATAGACTTCCAGACAAATGTATTACATTCCCGTTGAACAACCTAGCATTTAATTTCTTAGTTTGTGGTATTGGTTTTGGTATACATAAATAATAGCCAAGCTAAGGCAAGTCTACAACCAAAAGCTTCCTGCTGATTTTTGATATCTCATTCATGCAGCAAATTGGTCATACTCCTAATAGTAAAAAATGGCAGCGGTTCATTTCGCTACATAATATTTTACTAACAGCATGTAAACACAGATGGAGAGACGCGGAGAACCATTTTAATTTGTCTTACTTACTTTCCCTTATTGCTGAATGTGCTATTTTATGGTCAAAGCAACACATTATTGCTCCTTCCCCTTTTACTAAAGTAAGTAAGTAAGTAGCAGCTCGAGTAATGTGTACTGCAACTTCCTCCATAAGAATGAACACACAGCTTTTTCTTCATCTATTGATGATTTTTTGTACAAGAGTAATAAATACACAAAAGGGGAAATGCTATCGGGTCATAACAGCAGCTTTCACCACTAGAACATGACCATGTTTTACGAGTATCAGCAGACAAAGCCTCTCTCATACTGTGATAGTAAAAGGGATATACTTTTAAGTGAAAAGTATCTACAATCAGGTCAACATTAAGAACCTTAATGGTATACATGGTAGCTAGTACGTCAAACTAACTCAAAAAGAGAGCTATTACAGGGAGTATACGTAACAAGACTGGGTAAATAAAGTAAAAGCTACTTCATGGAATCTATCAAAAGTATGTATTTTATATCAGCTACCTTTCTCATGTAATATTAGATAAAAACCTGTGTAAGAATGGAGAGAAAGAGAGCTTTCTCCTCACAGAATCAAGTATCAACTTTACCCAAGAAGTTTACACACGGACCAACTGAGCATATCAATAGCACAAGAAACTAGCTCGGCTCAAGCTAGTAGAGCTCTACTATAAGACTCACTTACAATCAGGAGTATGTCGTATATTGTCATAAGAGTCGTGGTTTATTTACCCAAGCGTGGAAACTGAGGAGATTCATGTGAGAAAAATGTACTGGGGAAAAAAGGGCTGTCCAAAATGTGTGGAAACAAGGAGCACCGGAATCATATTATATGCTGTTTACAGATCAAAAAAGGTCAGGATAACAAGGAAAA